>JAHPZR010026661.1:0-27500 GCA_019787425.1 Platygyra sinensis
TTACATGTGTCAAAATCTTTTGAAGAAAGAAGTATAACACAATAGGCACTTTTCTGATTCAATGAGATGTAACTAGGTGGCCGTGTATTCTGTAGTTAAGCCATTTTTTTCACCCAAAATTCTGAGCAAGAAAAACTACATGGCAGCAAATTATTATATTGCAGCGCCATTTACTGTAAATATATATTGTAAACAATAGCAATTCATTAAAAAAGAATTAAGAACAAACCATAACTATTTTGCTTGATTGAAATTTTTAATCATTGTCATTTCATTGCATTTTATTACAACTTGATAAAAATTTCTGAAGACAAGAATTCATTAAAAGAAACATTTTGTTTAAAAGAAACAGCCTCAATAGGATGTTATCTACAATTGCTGTTTTCAAACCTTCAACTAAACTCAATTTCTGCCAGTTTGAATCCCGCATTTTCACCACCCTCTTCTGGAAATTCCATTCTAATGGCTTTCACAACACACGCTGGAATCACTCGCCGGTTTTTCCGTCCTAGAAACCCATGAACACACCAAGTAAACTGACGGTAGGTTGCTAATCGCCATGTGCTGAAACGGATTAAAAATATGGGGGTTATGCAGTGAACAGACAAGTTTTCAGCGGCTAAATTGTCAGAAAACTTACCTGTTCTCGATGGGATCCGGCAAGGGATTACAGCGTGCGTTGTGAATTGCCACAAGAGCAGTATGGAGCACATCAATATCGAGGCACACAATCCTGAAATTAGAATGGCTAGTAATGCATTGTATCATTGACTAGTCAAACTTTGGATTCAATGCGTCCAGTTCTTGGCAGCAAAAACATTCATCCGCCGTGGTCATTGCTACGCAGTTTCCACCACAACTACACGAATTAGGTGTTCCGACTCTGGCATTCGAACTCAACGATTCCGTTCTCTTTCGCTTTCTTCCTCCGATTCGGCCGGTTCTCCACCAGGAGAAAAAGTTGGTTCAAACTGAAAAGGCTGAACACCACTCATTTTGAAAAGAAAAGAGCGAAACAACGAAGAAAATATCCACAGCAGCACTCGTGTTTACAACATTTCACTTGAGATTGCGAAATCTGTGCGAAATCTCTGTTCCCCATATCATACGTCATAGCATGCTACTGACCTACTTTTTGAGCCCGCAATGAAAACGCCAAAAAAGCGGGAAAAGCCCAACTTCAAGCGCACTTTTCTCGCAAATAACAAGAAAAGGGGAGAAATAACTCCACAAACTTAACTTAACTTATGTTAGGCTTTCCAAAAAAAATGTTGGAAAAATTAATGATTTTGGCCTTCAGTTCTCCTTTAAATATAGTGTGTACACACTAGAAAATAGACCGATTTGTGAGACTATTGGTCCCTGCAACTAGTCCCAGAAATCAAACCAGCTTAATTCGTGAGACTAATTGCAGGGATAATAAATGCGGTTTTCGATGCAATATACGAATACACACTAGGGGACTGGTCCCCGAAGCAAGCCCCTGCGACTAGTCCCCTAGTGTGTGCCGACCTTCAGATGACGTAATGCTCCATGCAACAAGTAGGCAAAAGAACAACAGGCAGTGGAAATAGCGGCAGTTATCATTCAGCCACTGATCACTTTAATCAAATTAAATTATGTCATTGGTCCACATGCAAAAAGTGCAAAATTTGAATTTCAAATCGACAAGTAGATACACTGGATTCTGTTTGAACATCTTTTCATTTCGGCTTTGAATTTGTTGCATTTGTAAATATTACACACCTTAAACTTACAAATTTTTGATGCACCAAAAGGCTAACTTTTGATTGGCGCATAGAACAAAGCTAAAATTTTACCGGGAGGTAGATTTTAGGGGAATGGGGCACATGTCAAGAAAAAATGTTGTTGATGTCACTTTTACATTGTTTTTTTTTCTACGATTTTTCACTATTAGCCAATCAGACGCACTGATTTAATTGAAGTTAAAAATTATTTTTTCTCATCTTTTAATCAACTTTGCCCAGTGCCTGCCCACATTGTACCTGTTACATGGATCAATACTTAAATATGACATACAGTCCGGGCATACAGTACATGGACTGAATGTAAAAATAGAGATCCTGTTTTTGGTTTCCAAGTGAGCAGGCCTCATTTAGAAACAGGAGAGAGATGCACACAACAAAAATGTTATCCTAATTCAATATTCTGACAGAACAGAAAACTGATATGAATTAACCCATTGGCACCTGAAGGGTTATGGTCCACCCCAGCATGTTTCACACAAAAGCACATAAATCCAGATAGATATTAAATAACTTCTACAGTTTAATTAGACATGCTAAAAGACAAATGTATAAATTTTTAGGGTTTTGAACAGAGCTTATTGAGCTTGATAAATTGATTGCAAACTCCAAGCTAAGGTACTCTCATGTGAAAAGGCTGAGGATGCTTTGTCTCTCAAGGGTTGTGAAAAGAGGACTGTGGTATTATCATGTCTCATGATGAGGGCACTAAAGATGCATATTTGCAATGCATCAACTACTCAGCCTGCTTCTCTTTTATACGCTTTTTCGTTAAGACGGGTCGACATCATAGGAAACAAATCGTTTTATTCCTTTCGAATCAAGTTGATTCGACGTTTTCAATTTGGGCGTATTGGACAACTCTCGCCCTATTTAGGAGTAAAAGAAGCCGTCGGCTGACAAAAAGATGTGATCAGTAGTGTAATATAGAGCGACTATATGAATTTTAGAGAAACGGGTTAATAGAACTCTGTTATGAGAAAGAGGCAGAAATAAAATGAAACCTAACATCAATTTCCTTTTCTAAGATACTATTGTAGTGTTTTCTTTTTTTTTCGGCTGGGTGTGAAACAGTAGGGAGCTTTAGATTGGACTACGATTACGAGATTAAGTACGAGTACGACTTTTCAATTCTAGTTTTCAGGCTTCACATTATCACAGCACATACCCATTTCATCCTATGAGCTACTCTCTCTGCCCAAAACCAACATGTAGAAGGAGGGTTCTGAAAATGTCACTGGTTTGAAATTCGAAAGCCCTACTCGTACTCAATCTCGTACTCGTAGTCCAATCTAAAGCTCCCTAGTATGTCGTGCTTCAGCCTGGGCCAGATTTGCTCTAGGTAATTGATAAAATGACGTCATAATCAACAAATAATAATTCTCTCTCGTCCCCAGTCTTAGTCACTGCGGAGCTACATGAGAAGCATGCGCATGCTAGCAAGTCAATTGCATGATAGCTTGCGAGTCAATCGAGACGCGTTTCACAAGCTCCGACGCTTTTCATATTTCTCGGCTAGAAAACACTGGCATAGTACGTTAGTACTAACTCTGTGCAAAACCTCTATTTTGTTGTTGTGACTCTAACGATTTCTTCTCCTTTAGCGAGCTTTCGCGCCATGCCAAGCGCGGGTGAAGACCCACAACCTAGCACTGAAACGATCGCACCTGTACGCCCACTGGGCGAAAATTCTGGACTACTGAGCCAAATAAACTACCCACCGGGTCAAGAACTTAATATACAGGCTGCATTTGTGAAGTTGAGTGCCGACTTCAGCAAGCTGACCACTCATTAAACCGCGCAGCCGGAGGCTGGGCGGTTTCTTGCTCTGCCTTCGGTTTTTTTAAACCACGCAGCCGTAGGCTGGGTGGTTTCTTGCTCTGCCTTCGGTTTTTTTTTTAAACCACGCAGCCGTTGGCTGGGCCGTTTCTTGCTCTGCCATCGGTTTATTTTTTTTTAGTTTTGTCGGTTACAAATCCCAAACCTCCGCGGATGATGTCATCATCAGCCAATTACAGGCTTTTCCTCAGCTCTTTCGTCATATCCCCCCTCAGGACGACTTTTGTAAAGTTGGCGAATTAACTATTTAGACAAAAAATGGCCGCCGGTGGGAGTAATGTTTATTCGGTCAAACTTGGGTTAAATTCCCTCGGAGATGGACGTCAGAACATTTGCAAGGATAAAGAATCTAATTTGGGACCAGCTGCTGGCTACTAAGGCTGAAATTATCCAGAGTTAAGCTGTATTTTCGTTTTGCGTGCGAAATGAAATTTTTGTTTCTGTTCACTTTCGAAGGGAATATTCAATGCGCTAAAAAGGTATTACGTCTGGTCAGCTATGGACTACGCTGACGGTGATAAATAAGATCGTGTTTACTTCGCCAGAAGCAATGGTGGAATTTTCTCGGGAAAAAATGAAACCGCTCGTAAATAAACCCTTTTTAACATATGTAAAATTTATGTTCGTTTGAAAGGTCAAGGTATTTTTTCTTTAGATGTAAACAAATTCTCGGATTACAAATAACGCTAGACTCACGCTATGCAAAGAATGTAATGATTGAATCATGCAACTTATACTGTTCACTTTCACTATGTGACAAATAAGAGCGATCGTAATAATATAGTTGGTGAGATAATATAGTTTATGTTGATGAACAGATGTGGTGTCTACAGTAATCCATGAATCATCAAGGACTGCTTAGAATGTGCACTGCGTTTCGCTCGAAACATATGACCCACGCTATGCAAAGAACGCAATCAAAAACCGTTGATTACGGAGCGATAAAATTGTGATGTTTATTCCCTAAAAGCTGGTGAAACTTAAATGTAGTGAAAATCATACGAATATTCTACTCTTTATTTAGTGCAAAATATATTACCTTTTTATTAGTGAAGTGCTTGATTTGAAGCGAGTGTTGAAAACATGACAAGCAATTACGTCATTTATGGGATGTGACTCGAGTCACGCTAATTTCCGTTTTTACTCACTGACGTAGGTCGATGACCCGACCCAACCTCCCACTCGTGCAAATGTAGAATCACGCAACTTATGAAACGTCCGCAATGTATTAAAAACCCAGAGCTTTGTAGCGTGCGCTTTGGAGATGAATTTGGCTTGGAATTTAAATGAAACTGAGTTAAAAAATAGTAAAAGAGCGCGGTTACAACCGCACCGCGGTTCTTGTTTTTTTTTAGTTTTGTCGGTTACAAATCTCAAACCTCCGCGGATGATGTCATCATCAGCCAATTACAGGCCTTTTCTCAGCTGTTTTCTTCATACCTCCCCTCAGTAGAGTTTTGCCTAGTTAGCGAATTAAATAAACTTGCGGTTAGTTGGGGAGGAATGTTTATTTGGTCAAAATTGGGCCAAAATCCCTCGGAAATGCACGTCAAGGCAGTTGCAAGGATAAAGAATGTAACGTAGGACCAGTTGCTGGCTACTAAGGTTGAAGTTATCCAGAGTTAAGCTCTATTTTTGTTTTGCTTGCATGTTCACTTTCGAAGGGAATATTCAATGCGCTAAAGAAGGTACCATTACGTCTGTCGTCAGCCATGGACTCCGCTGTTGGTGATAAATAAGATCGTGTTTACTGGAATGCCCTTACGGTGATAAATAAGATCGTGTTTACTTCGCCAGAAGCAATGGTGGAGTTTTCTGGGAAAAATATAAAACCTTGGCTTTGAACATATGCAAATATATATATATTCGTTTGAAAGGTCAATTGTAAGACCTTTTCTCCTTCGAGCTAGGAAACAAAGTCTCCGATTACAAGTCATGCAACCACGCTATGCAAAGAATGTGAAAATCTCTTACAACCCAGGCACTAAGCCAACTTTGAATCTTTGAATCTTTGAATCTTTTAAATTGTTTCCGGGTAATGTTTTCTCGCAAAACGTTGTTGCTAAACATTACATAATGCTTTTGTGAGCTCAAAAGAGTTAAAAGAGCGCGGTTTTAAGTTTTTTTTTTAAAAACTTCTTGTTTTTTTTTAGTTTTGTCGGTTACAAATCCCAAACCTCCGCGGATAATGTCATCATCAGCCAATTACAGGCCATTTCTCAGCTCTTTTCTTCATACCTCCCCTCAGGAGAGTTTTGTCTAGTTAGCGAATTAAATAAACTCGCGGTTAGTTGGGGAGGGATTATTTGGTCAAAATTGGGCCAAAATCCCTAGGAGATGCACGTCAAGGCAGTTGCAAGGATAAAGAATGTAACTTAGGACCAGTTGCTGGCTACTAAGGCTGAAATTATCCAGCGTTAAGCTGTATATTCGTTTTGCTTGCATGTTCACTTTCGAAGGGAACATTCAATGTGCTAAGGAAGGTATTACGTCTGTCGTAAGCCATGGACCCCGCTGTTGGTTATAAATAAGATCGTGTTTACTGGAATGCCCTTACTGTGATAAATAAGATCATGCTTACTTTGCCAGAAACAATGGGGGAGTTTCACCCCCGAAATAGACCTCTTTGCTTCTAGGTGAAACGCTCAGTTTCCTCTATACGTGGGATATCGACCTGACCCAGGGACGAGGGCAGTGGACGCTTTCACGATCGATTGGTCTCTACTAAAATTTTACGCTTTCCCGACTTTCAGTATAATTGCGTCAGTGCTGAAGAAAATAAAGGAGGACAAAGCCACAGGCGTATGTATCCTTCCCCACTGGCCAACACAGGCTTGGTTTCCAATGGTGGAAAAAATGGCGGTCCGCAAAAGCGTTGTACTTCCACCCAGTCGATCCCTGCTACATTTACCGACCCTTCCCAACCATATCCACCCTCTACACAAGCGCCTCTCTCTCCTGGTCTGTCTCTTATCCGGGAACAACTGACCAACCATAATATGTCCCAGACAGCAACAGACATCATAATGGCGTCCTGGCGCTCTGGTACCAGTAAACAATACCAGACCTACCTCAAACGCTGGGAAAAGTACTGCCAATCTAAAGAACTTGGAAAATTCGAGGCGACAGTGGAAAATGGAATCGACTTCCTGGCAACTCTGTTCAGCGCAGGTTTAGGATATAGTGCGATCAACACTACCCGCTCAGCACTCTCATCTGTGTTGGTGCTGCCTAACAACATAACCTTTGGCTCACACCCGTTAGTAGTACGTTTCCTTAAGGGAGTCTTTGAACTTAAACCTTCCCTTCCTCGCTACAGCAGGATCTGGGATGTTGCAGCGGTACTACAATATCTCAAACGTTGGGCCCAGCATCTGAGCTCGATCTGAAGACCTTAACAACGAAAACAACCATGCTCCTCTGCCTGTTAACCGGACAGCGTTGTCAAACACTTACTAAACTTGACACCAACTTCATGCAAATACTTCCCGACAAGATTGTGTTCACCGTTGGAGAGAAATTGAAGACGACCAGGCCGGGGACACATCTCCAGCCAATTGAATTGATTGCTTACAACCAGGATAAAACCCTGTGTGTTGCATCCCATCTACAGACCTACCTAACCTACACCCAACCGCTTCGTGGGCAATACTCCAAGCTGCTAATCAGCTACGCCAAGCCCCACAAACCGGTGACAATATCTACAGTCAGCAAATGGGCTAAGGCCGTGTTAAAGGAGGCCGGAGTGGACACCACCTGTTTCTCCGGAAATAGTGCCAGATCAGCGTCCACCTCATACAGCGCGCAAAGTGGTTTACCCCTCAAGGACGTCTTGAAAGCTGGCGGATGGTCTAACGCTGGGACCTTTGCTAGATACTATAACAAACCAGTGCAAGCCAACTTTGGCAGCCATATTTTAGCGCATTTTAACAATAGCTCCACTTAAGAAACTATATTGTTCTTATATGGCCAGTCGCCCTGACCATTTTGTTGATGTACCAAAACCATGAAAAACAAAAAAAAAACATATTTACAATGTACCCCATTTATCTTTCCATATTAAAGTGTGTTTTACACTTATTCAACTGCTCTTGTATTCCATTACCATCGACTCTACTACCTTGGTGGCTTGCGTGCCCTGAACGTTCAAATCTCGTGTAGCTCCGCAGTGACTAAGACTGGGGACGAGATAGAATTCTAAAATTAAACGAGACTTACCGGAAGTCGATGTTTGATTGGAATTCTTTCTCGTCACCAGTCAGGAACGAAGGAGTTACATGAGAAGCACGCGCATGCTAGCAAGTCAGTCTTGAACGCGCGCGTGCGCTGAAAAGGATGAGGAACGAAGGAGTTGGGTGGGTAGCCCACGTGAGGGAGGGCATGTAACTCCTTCGTTCCTGACTGGTGACGAGAAAGAATTCGAATCAAACATCGACTTCCGGTAAGTCTCGTTTAATTTTAGAATTTATCTCGTGAAGTCCACTTCTTTCTTCAGTGCGCAGGGTTAGGTCTTTCTGTGAAAAAGCCGAATCCGAATTGAGTGAATCAAATTATTCCGTGCAGACGTTTCATGTATGAATTATAAGGCTATTTCTATCCAAGGAAAGAAAAATAGTGGACATTTGCTGATGAGTGTCTTTCAGCCAAAAGCTGACACTAGCGTAACCTACTTATATTTTATATAAATGGCGCTCTCATTCGGAAAACTGCAGCATTTTTGTCTTTCCTAGAGAGCACGTGTAATATACGAAATAATATATAAACTTTTTACTACATCAGCGTAGCGTTGAAAATGGGTTATGCAGCACGTAACGAAAGCCAATATTTTCTTTCAAATTGCATGAAAAACAAAAACGTTCACAATTTTAAAAACTAGTTTTATTAAAAGCTTGCATACTCAGTGATTTCTGTAAACAATCTCAAATTTTTGTTCAGTCAATTTTGCCTGAATATTTTGTCCATTTTTAACGAAAAACTACGTTTTTCCGTATCAGGGGGAGGGGATTAATCCCCGCCCTTCAACGACAACACGGCGTTTTATGATATTCGAAACACTTGTGAGGCTGCTTCTAAAACAGACGCTCGCCTCCCTTGCCAACTGGGTATTTTTAATTAAACTAAATACTTTTTACGGTTTCCATATCTTTAATATCATCCCAACAGCTTCTGACTAAACAGCGTAAATTTTTAAAATTGTCTAAATAGATCAAGTTATTCAACAACCGTTCTTTATTTCTTTTTCAGGTTACCAAGGAAACCAAAAGAATACTTCACTTTTGTCAGGTAAACAAGTTCTGCAAAATAAGTATTGGGCACAAAATAGCACTATCTAAGAAACCCTTCTTACTTTCTTTTTGTCAATAGCGCTTTCTTCCCCGAAAATGATTACGAACACGAGTGACAACTTCACGAATTTTAGTTCTGCATCATTCCTGGCAACAACACAATGCACATATGACCCCGATTTACCGACTGAGCAAGTTATCAAGACCACTGCGTACCTCATCATCATGTTCTGTTCACTGATCGGTAACGCGTTGGTCTTATGCCTCGTTATTATAAACAGGCAAATGCGAACTGTCACAAATTATCTCATAGTAAATATGGCCGTGGCAGACCTTCTGATTACAGCCTTTAGCATGCCAGTGACCATTAAACTGCTTGTGACAGGACCTATGGATTGGTCAAATGGGGTATTCTCTGACATATTATGCAAGATCATACCATTTACCCATTTACCCAATCACCCTCGATCGCAAGCTCAGTTTTAACTTTGACAGCAATTGCAGTTGACCGGGTTTTGGCAGTAATGTTCCCTCTAAAGCGATACACGACTTGCCAGATATCGCACGGTATAATGGTAGTTGTATGGATCGTGGGTATCGCTGTCAATTCTCCGATTCTTTACGCTAGGAAAGTCATTATGTACATGGGAGAATGGTACTGCTTGGAGATTTGGACGCCGGCTTTCACAGAAGAGGCATCTAAACATTTTACCATTATCTTTGTCGTTTTTTACCTGGTTCCTCTATTAACAATGGCGATGCTATATAGTTTTGTCGTTCACAAGCTTTGGGTGAGAAAAGTTCCTGGAAATCCATCCCTTTCAAACAAACTCCACGCTCAAAAATCCAAGAAGAAAGTTCTGAAAATGCTGATGACAATTATCTTTGCACTGTGTTGGCTACCCGAGTACATCAGCCAGTTTATTTATTTTTTCGATAAAGAGAACTTTCCTTGCGGTCCTCCGGCGGTTCTCAGATTCATGAGTTTGTTTCTGGGTCACGCCAACAGTGCGATAACAAAAAGGCCATTTCATTAATTCAGTTTGAACCGTTCTCGCACTTTTTCTTGTGCTTTGGATATTTTTCTAGAAATAGCATCAAGTTTGTTTTTGCCACATTTATCAAATTTGACGGTGAGAAATCAGGAGAAATGAATTCACAGACCTTCTTTCCAATGCCTGCTCAAGATATATTGAGTCACCAGAAAACAGTAGATTGTTGAATGAGATCATGATCAGGAACCTCTTTGGGCTTATTTAAGACGACAATGCCCTTCTTATTTAGCAAGAGGTAGTAATGCTTGCTTCAGTGAGATTTTTGAGGAAAAGACCTTTGGAAAGCTTTCTTCAGATGAAATGAATATCTCTAAGAACCTTCCAGTCATTTTCTGAGACATGCCAAAAGGATGTAGTTCTAAATAGCTCAATTTTGGTTAATTTTGTGACCAGATCTGCACTGCAAAAATGTGGGCTGAATTACAATTCCTGGCCACAGTTTGTTTCTGCTATTCAAACTCGACCTGGAAAGTTAAATTGCCCTGATTGTGAAACCCAGGCTATGTGTGAGCCAGTTTTGACTTCCGTGGCACACTCAAAGTTTGTTTTTATTGAATTCTCTCCAGAGCTTATGAATGTGATAAAGTTGACTGAGAATATAAATGTTGGCCAACCCAAATATAAGTTGAAAGGGATGGTATGATCATATAACAGACATTTCACTTGCGCAGTTCTCATTCAAGGAAAATGGACCTATATTGATGATCTTTGTTCAGGTGTAGAGGCAATCTCGTTCCCAGAGCTTCGTTCCCCTTGACCAGCGGTCGGAAAACAAGAGCTCTGGGAGCAACCATTTTGAAATAACAATGGAAATAACCGAATTCTGCCCATCCGGTCTCACGCAGTCTGCATCTACGGCGCATGCCTGAAATGGATGCTCCCAGAGCTCTCGATCCCAACCACAGGCCAGAAGGATCGTGGGCTCTGGGGACGAGAATGGTGTAGAGGAGTTTACAAATTTGGCTGCATTAAACAATAAGATGACTTACATTTTGTTCTCGTGTCTTACAGTTGAAAAATGGAAAAATACCAAAGTCCAAAAAAAGATAAAAAGTGGGGTGTCATCCCCTCCCACTTCGCCGACTTCTTCCTCTTCTGCAAGTAAGTAGTAGTAGAAGTGGTGGTGGTGGTAGTAGTAGTAGTAGTAAAAGTAGTAGCAGTAGTAGAAGCAGCTACAATTTCTCAATGAACAATATATACATGTACCTGTAATTACAATTGCTACCATTTACTGGAAAAATCACCCAGTACAACTTAAAGAATAAACAAAAAAAACCCATAACACTACCCATTTCATAATATTTATTTCTGTTTTTTAAACAGGCTTCACTGGATATGTGCAACAAGTAAATGGCAACAGAGAGAGTGACGACGGTTCCAGTCATTACTTCGACCTATATTTGCAAGTCTCCAAAGGAAATAACCAGCTGATAAAGGACATTAACTTCATCAGGAAAAAACTACTTTCAACAAATCTTATCTGACTTATGAGCTTAAGTAAAACTGACGCCACAGTCAACTCATCATCGGAACAAGCCATGATCGAGACAATCCATTAGACGTAATCCTCACTCCTACCCACAATTAGAGACAGACTGAAAAGTTAGCAAGGATAACCTGAGACTCTTGCATGTAACAAAATACTAGTCAGCTTGTACTTCCAGATTTATTCAAAATACACTCTTTTTTTTATAAGAATGTTGTTTTTCCGGCCCAGGCTGAATATTCTTATTTTTCTTCCCATTTTAAGCTAAAAATATTCTTGTATTATTCTTAAATTATAGCTTATGACATTTCCGTTTTAGAATTTATTGGGGGCATCAATTCCAAGTATTTGGTATCTAGATCTGAATCGCGTTGTCATGTGTCATCGAGTGCAGGTTTTTTCGTTTTGTTGGCTAGTTTCGCCGTTCATAGAAAGGAATAATTTTATGCCGTTAAGTTAAAAACATAAAATTGTGTTGTATTTACAGATGTTTCAACACAAAATTATCCTTTTCAAAATCTCAGCCTCGGCTTTATTCTTAAAATATTCTTAAGATTTCGCAAATTTCAGCCTCGATATTCTTATAAAATATACTCTTATTAAAAAAAAAGAGTGTAATCAAACCTGTAAGAAAAATAAAGCGTTTTAAAGCATAGACAAAATCATTCCCAGTACAAACTTCCACTTAAGAATAAAAAAAGCGGGCAGCTGTAGTGAGAACTATTACTAGTTTTAAAAAAGAAATTTCGAAAAAATATTGTTTCTACAGGAAGTTATGGACAAAATAGTGTTTTCTTCACTAATTGCCGTTAAAGGAATGTTAACAAGTCACTGTAACAATCTGTCAACCCATTATTATTATCTTACATACCATTCTTGTTTCGACACGCAATTTGTCACGGCCAGACCACGCAAAAATATTTTCGCGCTGTGTTGCCATGTCTTCACGAAAAAAGCGAAAGCGATTGAGCTGCAATTTTGTGCCAAGGAGAGCGGTAAAACGAAAAAAAGGAAATTGTTTTGACATCGACAAGGATTGGGCTGACAAACTTGCCGCTAGCGACAAAGGGTCTTATTACTATAAGCAGCACGAGTTCGAGGTTGTTGTGCCGGGCAATTGTGTACGTCGCGGTAATTTTGTGGCTCTATTCATCAGTGCTGATCATATAGACCAGAAAGCAATTTGAATTGTTTCCTATTCAGTCTATTATCATTCTTACCCAGCTGCTCGCATCTCGGGAAGCATTACTGCCTTGGGAGTTTGAGTCAGCGGTAGTTGCGTGATTCCATCCCTTGCGCGTTCGGCTTCGCCTCTTAATCCTGGTGGCATTTGTCCCGGTCCCCGTTTTCCCCTTTTCGTTTCTTAAGGCATTTCTAACGTTTTTAGCCTATTCATATTACAAATTACTAGTCAGAGGAATGAAAACTCCGGAAACTGGGAAACACTCCCAATTCCACAGAAACAACTTACCTTCGGAACGAGCGACCAGCAGCGATGCCTGGTAGAACTGAAATGTAGAGTCAAATTCCCGCGCGGAACAGTATTTGACATATTGTCTCGTCAGCATTTGAGCGCTAGTGTTATGAAGTAAGTGGAGCCGTTTGGTTGAAAACCAGAGGTAATTACTTTCACGCCTTGTAGTTTTAATTCCATTCAACCGGAAGAACGTCTCTGAAATTGTTTTGCTCTTTTTCTGGAAACTATATTTTCAAGAAATTGGGCGCACGTTTTAAATTCGCGTGCAGCAAATTTTCAACCGTTTTAGCTCAAATTTGGGGCGAATGTTCCTATATAATGTAGCTCAAAAACCGTGTCGGCGGTTTTGATTTTTTCCCGTTCTTTCTAGAGTTATAAACAAATGAAGTGACAGGAGCGATATTTTTTCGAACCCCGAAGTTTAACCGGGCGTAAAAAGCAAACCAAGACATCAAAATTCGCCGACACGGTTTTTAAGACAGAGGTGTTAAGAACTCGGCGCAATGTCTGTCTCCTCCTTTTGATCATTTCCGACTGCACAGGAACTGAATATTGCAAGCCATGTACTTTTGCAAAACGATCGCTATATTTTTAAGACATTTATCTTTTTTCTTTCAATAAATACGGTATGTTAATCTTCATTTATTAAGCTTTCAGAAAATATATAGTTTGTTAGGGTTTTTATTTAACGTCTCGCCTTGAAACGGTGCGAAGCGAAGCGGTCATTTGGGGTGGGATGCTACGAGTGCATTTCGTGATATATGGGCACGAGTGATGTTTTTCAAGTTCTCAAAATTGCACGAGCCGCAGGCGAGTGCAATTCGAGAACTTGCAAAACATCACGAGTGACCATATATCACGAAATGCACGAGCGATCATACGATTTTTTATTTATAATATTCTAAACAAAATTATAAAAAAAATCAGGAAAATAGGTAGGCAATGCGTACATGTGTCTGCTATTTGGAAATTTAACAATCACATGGGAAACAAGGCAACGCACGCTTCGCGAACGAGGGACATTTGTGTTTTGTCTCCGTAGCTTTTGGGTTTCACGGTGGACATTGGAAAACCAAGTACGTGAGTGAGCATTTTTCATTTTCTTAAGTTTGTCATGAATTTCGTAAAAGGTGTTTTCTCAATTTTGTTGTTGGTGGGTGTTGCGCTAAATAATGTGGCTCTATCAAAGTTTCCCCAGCAAAATCTTCATGAGATTCTATAATATGAATTGCTACATTTTGACAGTCTGCAACTGCTTGTACAAACAGTGCATCGCACCATGTACCTTGCATTGACATATTATTTATATTTGACCCTGGGAGATTTGGCAGTATTTCCTTTCCCGTGGGCTAGGAATGGTTAAAGATTCGACATAACACAAGTAATGGAGGGTTGGGTAACTTGACAAAATCTACAGGAGCCTGGAGCCTAGTCCCGCCATCTTGAAATTACACCCAGAGCTCCTTGAGATTGCAGAACCATTTTGGAAGTTGCTTCGTGTGGTGCCCTTCACACACAAGTGATTGTATAAAGTTTGCCTTTTTACTTCTGAATATTCATTATCGCGTTGGACTTAAAAACCTCCGAGCGTGAAAAGGCGCTTGGGAAATGCCACCTTTACAAGGCCTGGGATACAGCAAGACGTAAAAAAGGCTGTGGTAGCGAGGGGATTTCAAGAATTTGTCAAAGGAGGTGAATGTTTTGATCTCGGTGTTATTCTTATGAACGATTGATAGTCTGAGTATCAAAAGAGAGCACAAATAAGGTAATTGAAATATTAATTTTTCATGGTAATTTATACTGATCATTATCAAACTTCTATTGTGATTAGCTCCCACCAGTACTGCGTTGGCCTCGAGATCCCAACTAATGACTATGACTGGAAGTGCCCTCTCTGCATTGCAGAAGATCTCATGTGATATAAAGTTTGTTTAATCTTTTTAGAGTAACAAAGATGTAAATTGCATTGTAATTTTCATCATCTTAAATCAAACAAAATTTAGAACCAGGGAAGGGGTATTTGACATCAGTGTTTTCCCCTTGGGTAAAGCATTTTCGCTAAAATTTAACTTTAATTAGATGATAGCTATCGAGAAGATCACTACTTCTTAAACAAATTCGTGCGTATCAACTGTCCACAGCTTTCGCAAATGTTCGGGCAATGATAAATGTTTTCGGCTTTGTTTCCCCATATATGGGGCGGATGAAACTTTAAAATTCGTGTCTTCGCAAGGACAGGAAAAACTCTATGGCGCCGAGCTTTGACTTGCCACAAGTCGACCTTATGAATTTTAGGGTTGAATATGTTAGGCCGCGAAGCGGCCGTTGTTTAGGTCGCGAAGCGGCCGAGCGAGCGAGAGGTACTGAATAAACAAGACAAAGGACTTTTCAGAAGGTCTACGCCGAGCTGTGCATCGATCGACAACTGAAAGCATCTATCAAAGCCACTTATTCGCCAAGTTAACCCGTATTTCGAAAGCTGTGACATATTGAGACAACGCCTTTTTAGAAATTCATGACAAACTTCAGAAAATAAAAAAAAACTCACTCACTTACCTCACTTTCCGACGTCCACAGTGAAACCCAACAGCTACGGAGACAAAACACAAAATGTCCTTCGTTCGCGTACTCTGGGTACCAGAGGTTTTTCTCGCGCGGCGGATGGGAAATGGCGGCCGAAGGCCGTTGGCACTGCACGAGCGGCGAAGCCGCGAGAAAAACCTCTGGCGCAGAGCGGCTTAATTCACGTGCTCGTTGAACTTTGATCAATTTTTTATGATTATATTTAAACCAATGACAGCGAGGATCACCCACTGTGAACACGTGGAGTTTCACGTGAAGACATGACAGATGACATGTGGATTTCGATTATTACATTCGCATGACATAACGTTTGGGTTGCTTTCATGGCTTTCCCAGGAATTAAAACTACTCCGGTGAAAAAGTTTCCTGATTCGAAGGCTTCGCTGTCGTGCCGTTTATGTGACGCGAATGTTATGTGTAAAGGTGGATATTACAGCCTTTCATCGGAAAATGCTAAAAAACTGAAGATTTGCCAAAGAATCTCGACACTTCTGACTGTCGAGGACGACAATCTGTCCGTCGGGCCGCGTATTCTTTGTAATAAGTTCTACCAACGGATCGAAAACTTCGAGGCGACTGTCAAGGGAGTGGCAAATTTAAAAGAATGTTACGAACAAAATATTATTCGTTGGAAAGGAGAAGCTACAAATGGTGAACATGCACGTTCAAAACGTTGTTCAAGCTCGCAGTCAACAGACTTGCGCGTAAAGAGCTATATTTTAATCCTGTGGTACCAGAACGATCAAAGGAGGAATAATCCCAAACATCGAGCTCGAGGAACATAAGCTCGATCAGATAGCTGCAAGAAACTTGCAGTAGAAATGAGCCAAAACAAAACACTAACACATGGCAAATCACAGAGGTATCAGACTCAACGAAGCGACATGCAGATAACGGCTTGAAATTCTGCGTAAAATTCCTCCGAATAACACAACATGAAGTGCCCCTCATAAACACGATTGAAGCGACAAAAAAGGTCGAGTGACCTAACAGGGCAAATATACAAATGTCACGAACCATAGAAGTCGTGTAGGCTAATCATTTTGCACTAATTGAAATAGCGGTGATTTCCCGAATCCCGTCGGTAAAGCCGCCAACACATCGTTGCTGCGTATAAAATTCGATATTCCATCCATTTTGCTCTGCACACCGTCGAACGTTTCAAGAACTTTTGTTATGGCTGTTTCAAGATCTTGATCACTTACAAATCTTTCAGCGCACTATCAAACGTCCGCTAACTCCAAGCAACAAACATTTCACACGCTTCTTCTATTCTTAGAAGCCAATCACCGTGTCTTTTACATTAGAAAACCCTTGGGAGGTCATTAGGAGCCAATCAGCTTTCTAGTCCAGATTCTGGACTTTTTAGATTTAAACTGCCTTGTCATTGGCTCGGCGCCCTCAAAGAAATCGCGCTCTGCTCCACAGAGTATCCAGGGTATCGTTCGCTAAGCGTGGGTTGACTTCTTTCCCACGTGATCGTTGACGCAACTGCCGACTCATTTCCTCGAATTCTATTGGTTCCGAATGCTGTCTTGAATTCGTAATTTTCTCGCAACCAATGGTAAGGGTTACGATAATTCACGATTGAGTGACGACATTCATCGTGGTTCACGACAGATTCACGACAAATGGTTACGCTTTACCTGTCCCTCATGTACATCATCACAAAATGGACTTGCAATGAAAACCTCAGTCAAACCTCTATAAAAAATTTTCACACTTGTACTATATGAAGAAGTGATCGAAATTTCTACAGCTCTGCATAGTGTCTGCATTTGCATATGCAAATAACAGACACAAAAACGCCACCGTCACGCTTCTATGGACACGCAACTCTGAAGTGGCTTCCAAACTGCTCACATGTTTTATTTCAACCAATCATTTACAACCTAGTAACAGGTAAACCAAGCGTGAATTTTCAGGAAAACTTCAGAAACTTAATGAACTGAACTGAATTTACATTGATCAAAAATAAGAATCAAACACCATAGGCAATTGCAGAAACGTGAGAGGACTGGGAAAGAGTAAAGTTGTTTTCCGTTTGTTTGAAAAACTAAGATATTCAAATGAAAGATCAACTAAATTTGAGAGTCTTAACGAAGAATGGAAGTATTTGGAGGAGGAAAATGGCAAAATGGTAGCTCTTCAAATATCACCTAAAATGGAGAGTTTGTATGGATTGGGTAGACAAGCCACAAAATTATAAGGATTTGTATGGAATTTTGTAACTTTTGCGAGGTTCCCATTCAAACAATTTTACGCCGAAAACTCTTAAACTTGGCTGGGTAGCTTTTCATTCAGTAGCATTTCAGTTGAAATGTTTAGACTTTTAATCTAATCAATATAAGAAACTCGTCCCAGTCCTCCCACTGTTCTGCAATTGGCTATGGCCCAAGAACAAAAGTATTTACAAAAAAAATTACATTGTCCTTGGTCATGACGTCAGTTGATTTGCATCCACCATCTTGGATTTCCCTATGTTTTTTTACATGTAATAAGTCAACAAAATAACGGAACAAACACAAAATCAGGCCAGAATGCTTGTGGTAGGTAATGGTAATGGGTAGCCAACACAGTGCAAAGATAATCACCACTGTCATCAGCATTTTGAGAACTTTCTTCTTGGATTTTTGAGCGCGGAGTTGGTTTGAAAGGGATGGATTTCCAGGAACTTTTCTCACCAAAAGCTTGTGAACGACAAAACTATAGAGCACCGCCATTGTTAATAGAGGAACCAGGTAAAAAACGACAAAGATAACAATGGTAAAATGTTTAGATGCCTCTTCTGTGAAAGCCGGCGTCCAAATCTCCAAGCAGTACCATCCTCCCATGAACATGATGACTTTTTGAGCTTAAAGAATCGGAGAATTGACAGCGATGCCCACGATCCATACAGCTACCATAACACCGTACGATATCTGGAAAGTCATGTATCGCTTTAGAGGTAACATTACTGC
Organism: Platygyra sinensis; assembly: GCA_019787425.1. Classification (NCBI taxonomy): domain Eukaryota; kingdom Metazoa; phylum Cnidaria; class Anthozoa; order Scleractinia; family Merulinidae; genus Platygyra; species Platygyra sinensis. Next base: position 18,452 of record JAHPZR010026661.1, read on the forward strand.
CAAAACCCGGTCAACTGCAATTGCTGTTACAGTTAAAACTGAGCTTGCGATCGAGAGTAATTGGGAAAATGGGATGATCTTGCATAATATGTCAGAGAATGCTCTGTTTGACCAATCTATGGGTCCTGTCACAAGCTGTTTAATGGTCACTGGCATGCTAAAGGCTGTGATCAGAAGGTCTGCCACGGCCATATTTACTATGAGATAATTTGTGACAGTTCACATTTGCCTGTTTATTATAACGACGCATATGACCAACGCGTTACCAATCAGTGAACCAAACATGATGATGAAGTACGCAGTGGTCTTGATAACTTTCTCAGTCGGTGAATCGGGGTCATATGTGCATTGTGTTATTGCCAAGAATGGTGCGGAACTAAAATTCGTGAAGTTGTCACTCGTGTTCGTGGTCATTTTCGGGGAAGAAAGCGCTATTGACAAAAAGAAAGTAAGAAGGGTTTCTTAGATAGTGCTATTTTGTGCTCAATACTTATTTTGCAGAACTTGTTTACCTGACAAAAGTGAACTATTTTTTGCTTTTCTTGGTAACCTGAAAAAGACATAAAGAATGGTTGCTGAATAACTTGGTCTATTTAGACATTTAAATTTACGCTGTTTAGTCAGAAGCTATTAGGATGATATTAAAGATATGGAAACCGTAAAAAGTATTTAGTTTAAAAATACCCAGTTGGCAAGGGAGGCGAGTGCCTGTTTTAGAAGCAGTCTCACAAGTGTAGTCGTTGAAGGGCGGGGATTAATCCACATGCGTACGACCTGGCGCGGGGGCGGCCACAGTCCCCCCTCCCCCAGTTAAAAATTGGCTAAATATTGGGGCAAAATTTACTGAACAAAAATTTGAGATTGTTTATAGAAGTCACTGAGTATGCAAGCTTTCAATAAAACTAGTTTTGAAAATTGTGAGCGTTTTTGTTTTTCATGCAATTTGAAAGAACATATTGGCTTTTGTTACGTGCTGCATGAACAGATGTTTTTCAACGCTACGCTGATGCAGTACAAAGTTTTATGAAGTTTTGTTCGTATATCGCACGTGCTCTCTAGGAAAGACCAAAATGCTGTAGTTTTCCTAATGAGAGTGCCATTTATATATATATAAAATATATAAGATACGCGAGTGTCAGCTTTTGGCTGAAAGACATTCATCAGCAGATGTCCACTATTTTTCTTTCGTTGGATAGAAATAGACTTATAATATATACACGAAACGTCAGCACGCAATAATTTGATTGAGTCAATTCGGATTCGGCTGTTTGAGAGAAAGACCTAACCCTGCGCACTGAAGAAAGAAGTGGACTTAGCGAGATAAAATTACATTGTATTTGTTGATTCTGACGTCATTTTATTAATTACCCAGAGCCAGTCTGGCCCAGGCTGGCAGCACGACATATTGTTTCACACCCAGGTGAAAAAAAAAACATAACAATAATATCTTATATTAGAAAAGAAAATTGATGTTAGGTTTCATTTTATTTCTGCCTCTTTCTCATAAAAGAGTTCTTCTACAATTCAGTTCGTTTTCTTTTATTCATCCCGTTTCTCTAAAATTCATATAGTCGCACTGAAATTATACTACTACTACTCAGTGATCACATCTTTTTGTCAGCTGACGGTTTGTTTTTTTCCTAAATAGGTTGAGGGTGGTCCAATACGCTCAAATTGAAAATGTTGTCGAATCAACTCGATTCGGGACACGAATAGAACGATTTGTTTCCTATGATGTCGACCCGTCATGGCGAAAAAGCGTCTAGAACATATTGCGTATTATTTCGTACGACGGTTATAAAACAAAGAATTTGCATGGTGTCAGGCAGCGGGCATGTTGTCTAGCTGTGGAAAGATGAATAACAGCACTTGTTTCGCTTTAGTACCGTATCAGAATTAGCTAGTCATTACAGCTCAAAGCTTGCAGCAGAATCGATCGATATCTCTCCTATGAAGTCTATCAGTCGTATCGGAAGAGCGTATTAAAACTATTGGGTGTTCTAATGTGCGATGGTTATACAACGAAGAATATGCACGGTGTGCCGTGAGTGTGTTGTCTAGCTATGAAAAGGTGAATAAAGACACTTGTTTCATTCTAGTACCGTACATTAGTTAGTCATTACAGCTCAAAACGTGCAGTAGAATCCTGAAAAGAATTCATAAGGACGCTAAATTTTCACTGCATCTGTATTAATTTCAGGTTCATTATCACTAAAGTGTTTAACCATTTTTACTACATGTGCACCAAACTCTGAAGTAAATGTGTGTTTGAGCTTAAAAGGCCGAATATGGATAAAGGCAGGAGAAACTCACCTGATAGTCAAAAATGCTGAACAACTCGGTCCACCTCTTAATCATGAAACCACCCGCTTTGGTCCCTTGTACCTTGTATAATACTTTATAGCGACTTGTCGATCCAGGAAAAATAAATTCATGGTGACTGACAGGAAGGCGTTTACAAATTAACTTACACTGACTAGGCAGAATTTTTGTTTACTTTGCAAAAAAAAAAAACTGGCAACGAGTGTTGTAGAAACTTCAAAGAAGCCGTGAGAAAAAATCGGCGAGCCCCTTGGGCTCGCCGATTTTTTTGTCAGGCGAATTTATCGCACCTTTTTGTTTGTTCAGTGTCACAAAAATCCATTAGCACCTTCCATACTCCATTAACGCGCGAACAGGTATCATGTTAACTCAAAAGCGCTCCAAACTGAAAAGTACTTCAGTGCAACAAGCATGGACAGAGAAAATTTCGCTCGCTTCTCATACCAAAATTTGGATTTTCAATTCAAGGAACAGCTGGCGTTGGGCCGTACATGTCATTACTGACAGATGAACAGGAACAGAGAGGGAGTTCATTTAACTATTACAGCTTCTAAATTAAATTTTTCCAAGCCAGGTCATAAACGAAGAACCAAGTTCGAGGTTTATTTCCCCCGAATGGATATTTGAAAAGGGCAAACAATTTGGTTGACGTTTTCGGCATAAAATATAAGATTGTCACTTTTGGAATAAAATATAAGATTGTCACCAGCGCGACCGCGTTTAACTAAAATTTTGGAATAAAAATTTGTTAAAAACCAAAATTTTTCCTGAATTTCGGCCGAGCTTACAAAATTTTTGTCGCCTAGTGCGACCGGCCTCATATTCTGTTCTCAATTGCCTTCCTGTTTGTATTATTCTATTTTGTCTACTATAGGTGGCTCATAGGGACAGTAACCAATCAGGAGCCGAGAAAAACAATAGGCTCTAGAACAATGGAAGAAAGAGAAAGCGAAGGACACCCTCTTCTTCTCCTCCTCGGGTCCTTTGCTTTCCCTTTACTCCATGTTCTTCTTCTCCTCCTCGGGTCCTTTGCTTTCCCTTCTTCCATGATCGTAACGATCAACTAAATTACCAATTATTATTTGTCAAGAGTACAAATAATGCTGCAACTGCCTTAGTTCATTTGAAGTAAGGAGTCTGAGCGAAACCTGCTCTCATCGTGTCGTTATTGTCAGAGACTCTTCACGCTTGCAGACAATAGAATCCATGACGATAAACACAGTTGCAAAAGGAAAAAAAACACCAGAGGATGTCCCAAAGATCACATTTCCAACCGAAAGGAATCATGGTATTCCAAAGAAGCGTTTCGGTTCAAGACACCCTCTAGTATCTTGATTGTTGGTTATTCCGGTTGTGACAAGACTTGTTTCACCGAAACTTTACTCTTGGATCTTTTGAAGAATTGTTTATAAACCCTCCCCCTACAATTCAGTATTGCTACGGGGCGTTGCAAGTTGGATTCCGAGACATGAAAGACGCTGCTGTACAATTTCAATTTGTTTTATGGAAATTATTCTAGTAAATGGTGATGATGATTTAAAGAAGGGATTCCTACCACCTTCCATTTGCAAGAATGGCTTCCGAAAGGTGGCTTACTCGTGTTAAATGATCTCTTGGTCGAGGGAGGTGAAGACAAAGAGTTGCTGGACTTATTCACCAGGCATTCACATCATCAAAATATCACTGTGTTGTACTTGTGCCAGGACATGTTTTCTCCAGGGAAAGAGTATTTCCAGGAACGCCTACTGTGTCATAGCCTTCAAAAATCCAGGAGATCAATTAGGGATGAAGAATTTACTTCTTCAAACTTTTCCCTCTTGTTGGCAAGACATGATAAACGTGTATGAAAAAGTGACCGAACGACTATTCGGGTACATGGTCCTGGATTTACATCTCGCCTGTGATATTAGTAAACGAGTGTTAGTCACCTCTTAGGCACGAAGGATGCCCGCGCTGGCATCAAAGAATTAAGATAGAGGATGTTTGACCACTGAGCGACAATGATATATTAGATGTCACTTTAATCGTTTCGGCTCATTTAAAGCACGCTTTCTTGGATGAGGGACGACGGCAACCATGCGTACTCCTTCAAGAGATATTTGGTCCCGTGGAAGAAACCAACGATGAAAACGTAGAAGAAGAAGAAGAAGAAGAAGAAGAAGAAGAAGAAGAAGAAGAAGAAGAAGAAGAAGAAGAAGAGGAATAGGAAGAAGAGAGGCCTGAAGCGGAAGAGGGGAAAGAGGAAGATGCTAGCAGCTCCGAAGAAGAAAAAGAAGCGGACGACGACGATGAACCAGATCCGTGGCGCCCGTTACGTCAAAAAGGCAGGGAAAGATATCAAAAAAACTTACCTGAAAGAAGTCCAACATTTCCAGAATAGGAGAAAATCCCAACACCATGCCGAAAATGCCGCTTTTAATGCCCCATTACCTGTAAGTAGAAGAGGGCTACGAAGGACGTATTTAGAGAGTCTAAAATGGACTCACAGTATCAAACACGACGCAATACACCGTAAAGTCATGAAGACTCTTCGACGCATTATTGAGGAAGATGCATGGATTTTGACGAGGCGGCCGAGTCGGCAGTGGCAAAACGGAAATTCCTGTTAAACAGGCTAATGAGAAAGAAATTGCTCTCCGATGATGACGACGCAGAAGAAGTAGTGGAAGGGGAGGTTTAAACCTTAGTGTGATACACTGAACTTGGCCATGTGACTCTCATAAGAGTTTGTGATTCTAGAGTTTTAATCATTATTTGTAACACGACACACAAGACGAATTGCTCCAATGAACGGTAAGGGAATGACAAGATAGTTGTTTGTAGGAAAGCCTACCATAAAAACAATTATGCAAAGAACAAGGAACAGATCAGTCAAAGACTTCGTGACCAGAAACAAGGAAAAATAGATCAGAATATCGTGCGTTTTGGGGCCTGGGACCAAGAGTCTGAGAAACTATAGAAACGCATCTAGTTCCCAGCGATACACTTTGTGGAACACCGACGGTCAAGACTGAAAGCTGTAATCAATTCTCCCTTTGGTTTTCATGGTGTTATTATTTAATAAACGTCATAAATTATGCATCAGACCAGGAGCCATAATCAGGGACGGAGACCGTAAGTCGTGGGATGCGCGTGGACCCATGATATGGGACAATTTTTCTATTTTTAGAACAAATTGCGCCATCCTGACGTCATATATCCGCGCTGATCCACGCACGTGTCGTGGGCTCTCGCGTAAATTGTGTCACGTTGCGTGGTGAAATAGTGAGACTGAGTTGCGAGATTCTCTTGCCGATTTTTCACAGCAATGTCAGGGAATAAGGCGGAGAAGAAGAACCAGGGCTCTTCTATGTACTTTTATGCTCTGATTGAATGGAAAAGGTGCGTTATTCAGGGTCGAGAATTTCTTTAATTTCGTGCTTTGAATGAATAAAATTCGCTCGCCGGCTAGTTTTTCCGTAAACTTTTGTGTTTGTTTTGTAGAGAAAAGTTCTGTAAGAAAACTGTTTACTCCGGTATCGAGTTAATTTGTGAGTTTGCCAAGCAATGCTTAATCATAACCAAAACCTGTTTTTGATAGTTTCTTATTGTTTCTGCTCGTTTGACGAGTTTGCAAAAGCTTTTGAAAGGCAAGTCCGACGCGTACGAGTAGTTCATTTGTATAGTGCAGCGCGTGCACTTTCAAGTCCGAGTCGGTGTTTTCAGATTGTGAACAAATCATGAAAAAGATTTGTTTCGTTGTCTTTTGTGCTGAGATACTACAACAATTTTCACCCACGTTCACCAAAAGGCTACTAACATCATGTGTGTTTCTTTCACATAGGGAAACTTTACGCTGCGAAAATAAAGCAGACAAGGAGTTCTGACTCAATCGAAATCTTTATTCGAGTTGATTAATAAAAGCGTCATCGTAACTTTTCTGATTATTTCTGCTGTATTCACATAATTTCAGCTAAGCTTTTAATATGTTCTCAAACATTAATCAACCTTAAACATATTCAAAAACTAGAGATATTATATTAAGTTCGATGTACGTTTTCACACTAAAGTGCGAAGTCCAATTTGTCATGTTTTACTAGCTGTGGAAAACACGCATCAGCGGGGGCTCTTATTCATCGACAACAGACAATTTATTGGATTTTTACACAAACAAAACTAAACAGCATCTATGGACATAAACCTATTGTCACTTGTTGGGCCCAAACGCTGCTATATCCAAACATATCGAACTAGTTTTTTTCTGTGTTATGGAAAAGCTGTTAATCTTCTTCATAAGACTTATGTGAAATTTAGATTGGAGTCTGAATGTGAAGTTCTTGTAAAAGCAGCAGCGGAACTCAACTTGATCAGCGATATAAAGCGGGACATACCTAAATTCGGCACTGTCTTCACTCAAACTGGAGCAACTTACAGCGAAAATACTTAAGCAAAATTCCAACAGTCATAAAGGCGTTGAGTTGTGGGTCAAAAGCATAAACGATTTCGGGAATTTCGGACGCCATTTCCCCTGCGCGACATCCGCGAAAATCCTCGCAGCAATGTACGCGCGTGTGCCGCAGGCGATGGCGCAATTTGTTCTAAAAATAGAAAAATTGTCCCATATCATGGCGCCAACCCCAATACTACAAATGGCGCGCGCTTACGGTCTCCGTCCCTGATTATGGCTCCTGATCAGACTTATTTTGTTTTGTTTATAACAATTTAATGACATAGGTATACCCCCTTGTCCCCGTCTTCTCATTGGTTCTTAACAGCGTGATATGGTATACCCCCTATCCCCCATCTTCTCAATGGATAGATAAAGTCTGCGTTTTGGCCAAGTGGCCCATCAGGCCGCAGCTTATCCCGGTTTCTGTAGCACGAAGCGACTGGGAGTATTTCTACTCCCCCTGAATGGGATGCTAGTCCATCGCAGGGTTACCCCCAGCATTAAATTCACCGGTACCCATTTATACACCTTGGTGGAGAGAAGCACCGTTAGAGTAAAGTGTCTTGCCCAAGAACACAACACAATGTCTCCGGCCAGGGCTCGAACCCGGAGCGCTCGCTCCAGAGTTGAGCGCGCTAACTATGAGGCCACCGCGCCTCCCTCAATGAATACCCGTTTTTATATAAAAGGCTTTCAGACTTGAGCAAAATCATAGTAAATGATTTGAACCCAGGAGTGTCAGTAGTTCGTATTGTGTGTCGTAGAGTGCCAGATCCATAATCGCCAAAACAAGAATGAAAAAACCTGAGTCCAACTTTGTCACGAGTAGTTCGTATTGTGTGATCGTCCGGCCGGTGAGGGTAGTTCTGAAAAATATGGTTGTTGTTGACTGACGTTTCGACAGCCTGAGCGGAAGTCATACATACATACATACATACATACATAACTTTATTTGATAACGCAGGTTAAAAATTTTCGCAACTTTACAGCTGATGTGGACCTGCCTAAACTAAATCTAAAGCTAAACTAAATCAATAATTATGTGAGATATAAGTATGATACAATTAATAAATTAAATAAATTAAGTAAACCAATAATAATTTTAGTAATAATAAAAATCTGGTTTCATGTTATATATAACATTACTTCCCTTTCCAAAATTAATATTCATGATTGTTTGCTTGGATTGTTTTAAATTATATTTAAAAATAGATGAATTTGGCGAATCTTTAAGATAATCTGGTAGTGCATTCCATGCTATGGCAGATCTGTGAACAAAAGATCTACGACCCAATTCGGTTTCGGGCCTATTAAGTACAACATTCAAAGATTTTCTTAGGTTATGGCTGTTAGAGTTCTTGGTCACCAAGTAATTAATTTCCCGTAGCCCTAAATTATAATAAGCATTATGTGTAATAGTTAAAACACGAAACTTATAAAAATACTCCAAAGGCATCCAGCCAACCTTAGAAAGTCATCTTCAGAGTAAAGTGAATAGTGTTTGTCAGTCGGCACCTTACAAACGACTTATCCGCGACGAAAACGAAACCGACAAACGCACTTCTAACAGACCGACTTAATTTTGACTAACAATAGATGGACCTCAAACCGACCAATTTGACTAACAAAGGACGGATCGAAACCGACCAATGACTGATGACAAACTTTACACGAGTCTTTCAGCCAATACCATCATGCCTTAACTGACCAATTGCGTTCAAGGGACCAGACTTATAGCAAATGTACAAAGCAAAGTTCATTTTATTACATCGGAAAGCTCTGTGCTTTTCTACTTGGCAAAGTTTTGACTAGTAACTTTTGACAACTCCGTGGCCAACATTTATTTTTTGAAAACTTTCCGGCGGCTCGTTTTCTTTTTAAATGGCAATTCAAAATGTAACAGATCTATGAGAGGTGAAGTTGGCTGAAGGTTGAAGTTGTTACATACAAGTTGGCATTAAAAATTTGGGAATTCTTTGCATCTTTTAGATTTTGCAATTTTATTTGTCATGATCTTATCAAAAGATGATCAAGAATTTTGTCCAGTGACAATCTTATGGCGTTCGTCTCTGTAAGAGCTTTATAACGCAGTTGTCGCAAATTCACGCGTAGTTATGTCGCTTCTGGACTTATTTTACCGCGATAATCTAATGATATTGTGTGATTTTTAATAAAACGTACAATTTTGAGTACAAATTTTCGAAGTGTTGCGTTTTATAGAATGATATTGTTATTCATTCAAAATATTTCCCCCTTTCTGATTGGTTAAAACCACACGCATAATTCACCACAACCAGC
>JAHPZR010026661.1:32500-50000 GCA_019787425.1 Platygyra sinensis
TCAGTTCTGACTCTGAACAAGATAAACTAAATGGCAATCTGTATGGACAATTACAACACCATCAGTTCTGACGATGGACAAGATAAACAGAATGACAATCTATGGAGAATTACAATATTATCAGCTGTGATACTGGATAAGATAAACATGAACAATATTCCATATGGAGGATTACTATTTCAGTTCTGGCACTTGATGGTAAAAACTGTGTGACACTGCACAAGGTTTTAACTGAAAAACAAAGAAATGCATGTATTTGATTTTATGAAAAGGAAAGCTGAGGAATAGTCAAGAATGTGAACAATAAGACAGTACATGTGAAGTATATATAAAATAAATCCTATTTGCACTGCGCTTGTAGATGAAAGTGAAAAGTGATCATCACAGTAAATTTTCCAGTTTAAGTAATTGGAAAGAAGAAGGCTGAAAAAAAACAGGGCTTCAACGGGATTCGAATCCGTGACCTCCGCGATACCGGTGCAATGCTCTACCAACTGAGCTATGAGGTCACACATTGGGAGCGAGGTCAATTTATTGAGTTCATATTTTCCCATGCAGTGAGGTGACGTGGCTTCTTCTTTCCAGATGCTTAAATTGGAAACTTTACTGCGATGATCACTTTTCACTTTCATCTACAACCGCAGTACAAATATGAATTATTTCATATATACTTCACATCACTTCACTGCACGGGAAAATATGAACTCAATAAATTGACCTCGCTTCCAATGTGTGGCTTCATAGCTCAGTTGGTAGAGCATCGCACCGGTATCACGGAGGTCACGGGTTCGAATCCCGTTGAAGCCCTGGTTTTTTTCAGGCTTCTTCTTTTCGATTGCTTAAATTGGAAAATTTACTGCGATGATCACTCTTTACTTACAAGACAATGCATATTGAAAGATAAGGCATGAAAAAAAGTAATGCATGCATGCTACAGTGCAGAAGAGAAAAAGAAAAAAGAAACAAGACTATATTGCAGTTAATGAAAGTAAATTAAAGGCTACAGTCCAATAAGTAATAACTAAAACCTCTAAACAATGAGAAGCAATTATCCCGCAGAACCTGAAAGGTGAACGTGGAAAAACTTGTGGTGTTCTCTTCTTTTACACTGAATAAATAAATTTTCTTTAGTTATATCAACACTCCCATTTTCAAAGCAGAAGTCAATACCAGATGTTAATATGAGCCAATACTAAGATGTTAATTCCATTCTGGGTTTTCCTTTCAATTTCATGCTCTCCCTTCAGTTGGGAAATTGAGCAAGGGAGGAAACCCCTACACACTCCTCTACTTTTCTAGCGAGGGTTGTGAAGTTAAATCTCATGCAAAATACTTTTTCGGGGAACTGTCGGCTGATAGTTGCCCCGCGGAAATTTGATGTTCTTAAAACAAATATCTGCCCCAAATATGCTAGTTTTAAGAACATGAAATTTCCAAGGGGCAACTATCTGACCGATAGTTCCGAGACATAAACACTCTATTGTCGTTAAATTGCAAAATTTTCTTCCGCGTGCTGTTAAAAATCAACTGAATTATTTTGAACTTTTTAAAGTGAAAGAAGTGAACGCCAAGTGTAAAATTTGAAAAAGAAAACGGACAAAACCCCCTTAATACAGTTTCAATTGTTAATTTTCTACAATGCTGCTTGTTTACAGAAGAATTTTCACGGACGACTACTATCCATCTAGGTATTTTCCGCCGATCGGGCACCATGGGTTTAGTGTCTCTCCGCAGACGAACGCTATCGTGTTGCGTAAACCAATAAGAATCTGAGATAACTTAGTGGTCGACTATAATGGCTGATAGTGTGAGATGGCTCAGCCAATCAGATTTTAGCGTTTGCATTAGCCTACTAGTAGAATTCAACAAAAACTCAATAGCAACACGATACATACTTTCTATTTCTTAAATATAATCAAGAGAAAATGATGATATTATATATCATAACATATCAGACTAGCTTAAATTGGGTCTCTACAGTTGTAATATCACACCAGAGTCAGGCAGTTTGAGGTCTGTTGAGAAAAGATTTTTGTAATTTTTGAGGTCTTGGCACTTAAAAAAGTGGCCAAGGAGAGGTTTCCATTTTTCAAGCTGATGGTTTAGCTCAATTGTTTCGATTCATCAGCTTTTTTCCAAGAGGTTCAGGAAATGTGAAGGTCAAGAATCTTATCTCTCAATTTTACACAGAGGATATTACACGGTGGCGAGAAGATATGAATTTTATGTTCGAGTGGCAAGAACGAGAGTATGCTTTCAGCTTTTGGAAAATGCTTTCTCAAAATGGAAGGTCACACTGCATTGGTAGAAAAGCGGAGCAAAGTTTCTGTTTCCTTGCAAACTGTGCAATCTTATGCAAAAAAGAATTTGTAGGCAGACGTGTACGGACAAATTTGAATTGGAAATAAGCTTTGTACTTTTTGTGCATGTTCTCGTTAGCTGAAGTGTTTTCTCCGCCAGAGTAATCAGTTCTTACTCATAAAGGTCACAATCTCTTTGCCATTTCATTTGTGAAGTTCTCGGTTTTTCACTCTTAATTGAGATTTCTATACGTCATTTTTAGGAAAGCTTTAGTGAAAGGTTCACCCTCAACATTCTGCAGGCTTTCGATACTTCGAATAGTTTCTCTGTAACGTCGAGCGAGGCTTCTTTTGGGGCCTTTTGAGCCGTCAGGAGTTTGTGTAATGTCATTGGCATATTGACTTAATTTTACCTCATTTTGGTTAACTGAACGAACGGTGTTGATGCTAGGATCATCACGTCCGATAACTTTGGATTATCTTGATGCAGTCTTACCAGACGTTTGCCTTAGCATAATATAAGCTTTGCGTGGGTCAAGGGAACACATAACATTCTTGACTGAACCGACGCCCCAGTCGTTTTAGAACAAAAACAGCGAAAAAATGTGAGAAGACAGTATAGAACTAGCAAAGTTCATTTTATTGCATGCAGTGACAATCGCTGTATCGTCACTTGACATAGTCTGATTTTTTTTCAGTGAGAATTATTCTTTGGCCGTCATTTTATATATTTCCGTCAACTTTTCGGCGGTTTTCGTTTTAACTGAAAAGTCAAAAGCAACAACTACAACTGTGGTGGAGGTGAAGTTGACAAGATGCACATTTGCGCTCTAACAATTGTAATCTCAGCATCCTACAGTTTTTTCAATTTCAATCGACACGAAGTTTGTCAAAAGGGGATGAATTTTTTCAAGTGTGACTGTCTTTATGGCTATCGTCTCTGCAAGAGCTTTATAAGGCCGTCATCGCAAGATCACCTGAAGTTATGTCGCTTCTGGCTTCTTCACAGGTATGCTTGGTAGGACAACGGACGTACGCCATCTAGAACTCGTTATCTTTGCCAATTTCAACCCCGCGTGTGCGGACGCTTCGTCGTAGGGTAACTCTAAGGCAGTTATACAGGAGAAGATCTTTCAATCCTTTACTAAAGTAAGCGTTAAATATCACATAGACAATTGTATTTATCATGCTGTTTGTATGACTCAAAAAATAACCCATGAAGTCAATAATGCCGGGTCGGTGGACCGCAAGGAAGGTTCTCTCTAGCAAAGAAATAAATAATATATAGATCTAGGCCAGCCTAAAAGGATAGTTCCTTGTCGCCGTCACCGCCGTCGTGCCTACGGGCCCACGGGCAATACCGCTAGCCATGATAACCATGAGAAAAACAATTCATGGGTTTCCCTCAGTTTTCTATATGGGTATGGGGCTCCGCTTAGGGGTCCTTCGGGCCGCCGGAGCTCCGCTAAAATGATAAACCTGCAGGAGTGGATTATTTTCTTAGCGTTTTGAAGAGTTTAAATGGTTGGTTAGGAAGGATTTTAGGACTGTATGCCTCCCAAGCTTTTCGTCCACCCGTCGCACCCTTGGGATGAAATCGGCTGCTCGCAAGTTTAAATCACACCTTAACACCTCTTTACAGTTTCTTGACAGTTTAGAAACTAATAGCTTTCAAATTTGCCATGCGATAGTCAACTCTGTCTTGATGTTTTCATTGAATTTTAGACTGGCACGTAATCAGTCTTCCAAGAGTAAGGAATAGCAAGGACAGGGATTTAACGGCACAGGAAGCAACATTGTGACACACCCAGCTTTCCCTACCACACCAAGGTTTGTTTTCTCTTCACGGCTTATCCTCCTCACTAGCCCTCGATCACATAGTGAAACCGTATTTTAATCGTTCCACAGACGAAGGATTCTAATGCACGAGCCCCTGCATTAAACTTACATGCTCGCCATTTTGACAACCACTCCAGACCTTCTATCAGTAGTTGGTGCGACTGTTTTGCTGTCCATACACAACACAACTATTAGCTAATCAATTTTCTCTTGTGTGGCTGAAACTGGGGAAGAGGATGACAAAACGCTCAATTGATGTTTTGGGTCCACGAACTCCTGAAGTGTCAAGAAAAAAAATCTACAACCAAGGCGGCAATATACACAATATATAAAGGGGAAGGAGCTGGATCTTCTCTCTAAGCTACTGTGAGCATTCCTGGATAAAGAGGAGAGTAACCTCCTCTTTAATTGAGTGAGTCTCCACCATACTAACTCCAGGGGATAGAGACTGGAGGGAGCTGGGTCTCAAAAAATCCAGACGGTCTATAAGGCCAAAAGCTTGACGAGAGAAGAGCTTCATCTTTATTCGCGTGTTTATTTAACTATGTTAACTGATAAATTTAGAGTAAAACTTGAGAATGAAAATTCTAAAACACTTATTACAGGACTTGGAAAATAATAAACCTGTCTATGTTCATTGGCGGGAGTAGTTAACAAACTTTAAAAAACCTAGGTGAAGTACTACAACTCCTTCAAAATAATTAACACTTACTAACCAACGCACGTTTGGAACTTGTGCACTAAGAAATTCTCTTGTAGTACATAGTTTCTCAAGAATGAGTATCGTTTATTCAAACAATTGACGTATCTGTTAAATCAAACTTGTTACTTAATATCACAAAGTGTTACGTGTAAATATTCTTGATGTCTTAATCCTTGGAAGTAAAACCTAACTTATACCCCAACCGTGATACAAATGAGAAGGGGGGGATGGATAGAAACCCCCTCGTCCGGGTTTTCTTTCTGTTAAGGTACAGCGAAATAAATTTACATTGATCAAAAATAAGAAACAAACACCATGGCCCAAGAACAAAAGTATTTACAATAAATTTACATTGATCAAATAGCCCTGAGCTTGGTCTATCAGATCATACCATTTCCTTGGTCATGACGTCAGTTGATCATTTTGCATCCGCCATCTTGGATTTCACTATGTTTTTTTAATAAGTCAAGAAATAACGGAATAAACACAAAATCAGGCCAGAATGCTTGTGAAGTGTACAAATTCATGAATTTCTGCAATTTGATGAAGAAAACTGGAAAAATACTGACTTATCTCAAAAAGGTTGGTTTTTCGCCAGACCTACAGACAGACAGACAGACAGACAGGTTTATTTGGAGTCTTATACAATAAGTAGTATATCGACAATTTCCAAATGACTAAAAATTACAAACAACAAAATAAATATCAATGGCTGAAAAGTTATTAATTAATTACATCTTAGTGTATTTACTTTTTGCCGTCTTCCCCTTTCCTTTTTTTCAAAGCATTCGAATATATGTTTTGCTATTAGTTTTTGTATTTTAACATTTCCGCTAGGGGGATTTATTAGAAACATGAATATTCTGTCAGGTGGCATTCTGCTTATTTTTATTCTATATTCTTTTTCCAAATAGTCTAGTAACGAACATCGTTTTTTCCTGGTAAGCAGGGCATGTATTTAGAAAATGGTATTTGTCCTCCATTTCTATTTTACAGATTGGACAAGTTCTTTCTGCAGGTTTCTTGAACGGTCTCGAATAACGTCCTACATGAAGTTTGATACTTGCCATGGCAACGTCAAAAATGATGGACAGATAATTGACACACCAAAATTTCCCTAACACTCGTGCGAGCAAGTGTAGAAAGCAAAGTTCATATTATTACATTGGAGAGCTCTGTACGTTTCTACTTGATAAAGTTTTGACTGGTAGCTTTTGACAACTCTGTGGCCAACATTTGTTTTTTGAAAACTTTTGGGTGGCTTGCTTTCGTTTCAAATGGCAAATCAGTATTTAACACATCTATGAGACTTGGCGAAGTTGGCATTAAAAATTTGTGAATTCTTTGCATCCTTTAGTTTTTGCAATTTTATTTGTCATGAAGTTGTCAAAAGATGATCAAGAATTCTGTCCAGTTTCAAAACGTTGCGTTATAAAATAATAATATATTACTCTGTGTTTTTTTCTTTGTTAATTCGAGGGCGCACGGGGGCGCATGCGCGTCAAAGCAACCCCGCCATAAGTACCATCTTGGCCAATTGCTGGCCCTACATTTGTGTGCTAAACTGCCCTGTTCCTACAACAACGACACAGCAAAATGCCTCTGAAGCCTTTACGAAAGTTAGAATTAAATATCGCATATATAGTGGGATTTATCGCACAGTTTGCGTGACCCAGAAAGTAACCCATGAAACTGAGAACCGCCGGAGGACCGCAAGGAAAGTTCTCTTTATCAAAGAAATAAATAAACTGGCTGATGTACACGGGTAGCCAACACAGTGCAAAAAGAATTACCACTGTCATCAGCATTTTGAGAACTTTCTTTTTGGATTTTTGAGCGCGGAGTTGGTTTGAAAGGGATGGATTTCCAGGAACTTTTCTCACCCAAAGCTTGTGAACGACAAAGCTATATAGCACCGCCATTGTTAATAGAGGAACCAGGTAAAAAACGACAAAGATAACAATGGTAAAATGTTTAGATGCCTCTTCTGTGAAAGCCGGCGTCCAAATCTCCAAGCAGTACCATTCTCCCATGAACATGATGACTTTCTGAGCGTAAAGAATCGGAGAATTGACAGCGATGCCCACGATCCATACAGCTACCATAACACCGTACGATATCTGGAAAGTCATGTATCGCTTTAGAGGAAACATTACTGCCAAAACCCGGTCAACTGCAATTGCTGTTAAAGTTAAAACTGAGCTTGCGATCGAGAGTAATAGGGAAAATGGGATGATCTTGCATAATATGTCAGAGAATGTTCTGTTTGACCAATCCATGGATCCTGTCACAAGCTGTTTAATGGTCACTGGCATGCCAAAGGCTGTAATCAGAAGGTCTGCCACGGCCATATTTACTATGAGATAATTTGTGACAGTTCGCATTTGCCTGTTTATTATAACGACGCATATGACCAACGCATTACCAATTAGTGAACCAAACATGATGATGAAGTACGCAGTGGTCTTGATAACTTGCTCAGTCGGTAAATCGGGGTCATATGTGCATTGTGTTATTGCCAGGAATGATGCAGAACTAAAATTCGTGAAGTTGTCACTCGTGTTCGTGGTCATTTTCGGGGAAGAAAGCGCTATTGACAAAAAGAAAGTAAGAAGGGTTTCTTAGATAGTGCTATTTTGTGCTTAATACTTATTTTGCAGAACTTGTTTACCTGACAAAAGTGAAGTATTTTTTGCTTTTCTTGGTAACCTGAAAAAGACATAAAGAATGGTTGTTGAATAACTTGGTCTATTTAGACATTTAAATTTACGTTGTTTAGTCGGAAGCTATTGGGAAGATATTAGGGAGTTTTAGCAAACCACGACGGCGACGGCAACGAGAGCGACACCAAACAAAAGGTTTAATGAGCAGAACAATAGCTGTGCACGTGCGTTTTGAATCTTGGTACATTTCTTTGCCGTCCTCAACAAATTAACAACGTGAAATGACCAAGTGCTACGTATTTTGGAGAACGCGAACCGCAATGGCTAATTTTTCGTATCTTCTTTTCGAATTAAACGCTGTCGGTGCATGTTTAGCCTGAGCAAGTCTTTAGACCGACAGACCTACTGAACAGATTTAAACAGCTGCAACATTTAAAGGTAAAATATAAATGCTTTTTTGCAAGCCTTCGTGCCCGCCGTCGCCGTCTTCATTGCTAAAACTCCCTATTAAAGATATGAAAACCGTAAAAAGTATTTAGTTTAAAAATACCCAGTTGGCAAGGGAGGCGACTGCCTGTTTTAGAAGCAGTCTCACAAGTGTTTCGAATATCATTAAAGCGCCGTGTAGTCGTTGAAGGGCGGGGATTAATCCACATGCGTACGACCTGGCGCGGGGGCGGCCACAGTCCCCACTCCCCCTGTTAAAAATTGGCAAAATATTCGGGCAAAATTTACTGAACAAAAATTTGAGATTGTTTATAGAAGTCACTGACTATGCGAGCTTTCAATAAAACTAGTTTTAAAAATTGTGAGCGTGTTTGTTTTTCATGCAATTTGAAAGAACATATTGGCTTTTGTTACGTGCTGGATGAACAGATGTTTTTTTTTTTATAAAATTTCAGCCCATTATCAACGCTACGCTGATGCAGAGTACAAAGTTTTATGAAGTTTTGTTCGTATATCGCACGTGCTCTCTAGGAAAGACCAAAATGCTGTAGTTTTCCGAATGAGAGTGCCATTTATATATATATAAAATATATAAGATACGCGAGTGTCAGCTTTTGGCTGAAAGACATTCATCAGCAGATGTCCACTATTTTTCTTTCGTTGGATAGAAATAGCCTTTTAATATATACACGAAACGTCAGCACGCAATAATTTGATTGAGTCAATTCGGATTCGGCTGTTTGACAGAGAGACCTAACCCTGCGCACTGGAGAAAGAAGTGGACTTAGCGTAATAAAATTACATTTTATTTGTTGATTCTGATGTCATTTTATTAATTACCCAGAGCCAGTCTGGCCCAGGCTGGCAGTACGACATATTGTTTCACACCCAGGTGAAAAAAAAAAGAAAAAGAAAACATAACAATAATATCTTATATTAGAAAAGAAAATTGATGTTAGGTTTCATTTTATTTCTGCCTCTTTCTCATAAAAGAGTTCTTCTACAATTCAGTTCGTTTTCTTTATTTATCCCCTTTCTCTAAAATTCATATAGTGGCACTAAAATTATACTACTACTACCAGTGATCACATCTTTTTGTCAGCTGACGGTTTGTTTTTTTCCTAAATAGGTTGAGGGTGGTCCAATACGCTCAAATTGAAAATGTTGTCGAATCAACTCGATTCGGGACACGAATAGAACGATTTGTTTCCTATGATGTCGACCCGTCATAGCGAAAAAGCGTCTAGAACATATTGCGTATTATTTCGTACGACGGTTATAAAACAAAGAATTTGCATGGTGTCAGGCAGCGGGCATGTTGTCTAGCTGTGGAAAGATGAATAACAGCACTTGTTTCGCTTTAGTACCGTATCAGAATTAGCTAGTCATTACAGCTCAGAGCCGCTTGCAGCAGAATCGAACGATATCTCTCCTATGATGTCAATCAGTCGTATCGGAAGAGCGTATTAAAACTATTGGGTGTTCTATTGTGCGACGGTTATACAACGAAGAATATGCATGGTGTGCCGTGAGTGTGTTGTTTAGCTATGAAAAGGTGAATAAAGACACTTGTTTCATTCTAGTACTGTACATTAGTTAGCCATTACATATCTGTATTAATTTCAGGTTCATTATCACTAAAGTGTTTAACCATTTTTACAGTATGTGCACCAAACTCTGACTGAACAGCGTTTTTTCCAGGGACCCTTTCTTCAGTAAATGTGTGTTTGAGCTTAAAAGGCCGAATATGGATAAAGGCAGGAAAAACTCACCTGATAGTCAAAAATGCTGAACAACTCGGCCCACCTCTTAATCATGAAACCACCTGCTTTGGTCCCTTGTACCTTGTATAATACTTTATAGCGACTTGTCGATCCAGGAAAAATAAATTCATGGTGACTGACAGGAAGGCGTTTACAAATTAACTTACACTGACTAGGCAGAATTTTTGTTTACTTTGAAAAAAAAAAGAACTGGCAACGAGTGTTGTAGACGAGTGCGACCGGCGTGTTTCGCCTTGAAAATTTTTTTTTCGACCTTACCAAACTTCAAAGAAGTCGCGAGAAAAAATCGGCGAGCCCCTTGGGCTCGCCGATTTTTTTGTCAGGCGAATTTATCGCACCTTTTTGTTTGTTTAGTGTCACAAATATCCATTAGCACCTTCCATACTCCATTAACGCGCGAACAGGTATCATGTTAATTCAAACGCACTCCAAACTGAAAAGTACTTCAGTGCAACAAGCATGGACAGAGAAAATTTCGCTCGCTTTCCATACCAAAATTTCGATTTTCAATTCAAGGAGTAGCTGGAGTTGGGCCGTACATGTCATTACTGACAGATGAACAGGAACAGAGAGGGGGTTCATTTAACTATTACAGCTTCTAAATTAAATTTTTCCAAGTCAGGTCATAAACGAAGAACCAAGTTCGAGGTTTATTTCCCCCGAATGGATATTTGAAAAGGGCAAACAATTTGGTTGACGTTTTTGGCATAAAATATAAGATTGTCACTTCTGGCATAAAATATAAGATTGTCACCAGCGCAACCACGTTTAACAAAAATTTTGGAATAAAAATTTGTTAAAACCAAAATTTTTCCTGAATTTCGGCCGAGCTTACAAACTTTTTGGTGCCTAGTGCGACCGGCCTCATATTCTGTTCTCAATTGCCTTCCTGTTTGTATAATTCTATTTTGTCTACTATAGGTGGCTCATAGGGACAGTAACCAATCAGGAGCCGAGAAAAACAATAGGCTCTAGAACAATGGAAGAAAGAGAAAGCGAAGGACACCCTCTTCTTCTCCTCCTCGGGTCCTTTGCTTTCCCTTCTTCCATGATCGTAACGATCAACTAAATCACCAATTATTATTTGTCAAGAGTAAAAATAATGCTGCAACTGCCTTAGTTCATTTGAAGTAAGGAGTCTGAGCGAAACCTGCTCTTATCGTGTCGTTATTGTCAGAGACTCTTCACGCTTGCAGACAATAGAATCCATGACGATAAACACAGTTGCAAAAGGAAAAAAAACACCAGAGGATGTCCCAAAGATCATTTCCAACCGAAAGGAATCATGGTATTCCAAAGAAGCGTTTCGGTTCAAGACACCCTCTAGTATCTTGATTGTTGGTTATTCCGGTTGTGACAAGACTTGTTTCACCGAAACTTTACTCTTGGATCTTTGGAAGAATTGTTTATAAACCCTCCCCTACAATTCAGTATTGCTACGGGGCGTTGCAAGTTGGATTCCGAGAAATGAAAGATAGAGGACCTTTGACCACTGAGCGAAAATGATGTATTAAATGTCACTTTAATCGTTTCGGCTCATTTAAAGCACGCTGTCTTGGGTGAGGGACGACGAGAACCATGCGTACTCCTTCACGAGATATTTGGTCCCGTGGAAGAAACCAACCATGAAAACGTAGAAGAAGAAGAAGAAGAAGAAGAAGAAGAAGAAGAAGAAGAAGAAGAAGAAGAAGAAGAAGAAGAAGGAGTAGAAAAGGAAGAGGAAGAGGAAGATGAAGAAGAGGGACCTGAAGAGGAAGAGGAGAAAGAGGAGGATGCTAGCAGCTCCGAAGAGGAAGAAGCGGACGACGACAATGAACCAGATCCGTGGCACCCGTTAAGTCAAAAAGTCGGAGAAGATATCGAAAAAACTTACCTGAAAGAACTCCAACAGTTCCTGGATAGAGGAAAATCCAAACACCATGCCGAAAATGCCGCTCTTAATGCCCTTTTACCTGTTAGTAGAAGAGGGCTACGAGGGACTTATTTAGAGAGTCTAAAATGGACTCACCATATCAAACACGACGCAATACACCGTAAAGTCATGAAGGCTCTTCGACTCTTTATTGAGGAAGATGACATAGATTTCGAGTGCCAAGTCGGCAGTGGCAAAACGGAAATTCGTGTTGAACAGGCTAATGAGAAAGAAATTGCTCCCCGATGATGACGACCCAGAAGAAGTAGTGGAAGGGGAGGTTTAAACCTTGGTGTGATACACTGAATTGGCCATGTGACTCTCATAAGAGTTTGTGATTCTAGAGTTTTAATCATTATTTGCAAGACGCCACACAAGATGAATTGCTCCAATGAACGGTCGGGGAATGACAAGATAGTCGTTTGCAGGAAAGCCTACCATAAAAACTATTATGCAAAGAACAAGGAACAGATCAGGCAATGACTTCGTGGCCAAAAACAAAGAAAAACAGATCAAATTATCGTGCGTTTTGGGGCCTGGGACCAAGAGTCTGAGAAACTAGAAATGCGTCTAGTTCCAAGCGATCCACTTTGTTAAACACCGATGGTCAAGACTTGAAGCTGTTATCAATTCTCCGTTTGGTTTTCATGGTGTTATTATTTAATAAACGTCATAAATTATGCATCAGACTCTTTGTTTTGTTTATAACAATTTAATGACATAGGTATACCCCCTATCCCCCATCTTCTCATTCGATACCCAAGTCTTTCAGACTTCAGCAAAATCATAGTAAATGGTTTGAACCCAGGATATGTCAGTAATTCGTATTGTGTATCGTAGAGTGCCAGATCCATAATCGCCAAAACAAGAATGAAAAAACCTGTGTCCAACTTTGTTACGAGTAGTTCGTATTGTGTGATCGTCCGGGTGAGGGTAGTTCTGAAAAATATGGTTGTTGGTGACTGACGTTTCGACAGCCTGAGCGAAAGTCATCTTCAGAGTCAAGTGAATAGTGTTTGTCAGTCGGCACCTTACAATCGACTTATCCGCGACGAAAACGAAACCGACAAACGCACTTCTAACAGACTGACTTAATTTTGGCTAACAATAGACGGACCTCAAACCGACCAATTTGACTAACAAAAAACGGATCGAAACCGACCAATGACTGATGACAAACTTTACACGAGTCTTTCAGCCAATACCATCATGCCTTAACTGACCAATTGCGTTTAACGGACCAGACTTATAGCAAATGTACAAAGCAAAGTTCATTTTATTACATTGGAGAGCTCTGTGCGTTTCTACTTGACAAAGTTTTGACTAGTAACTTTTGACAACTCTGTGGCCAAGATTTATTTTTTGAAAACCAGTTTCCGGTGGCTCTCTTTCGTTTCAAATGGCAATTCAATATCTAACAGATCTATGAGAGGTGAAGTTGGCATTAAAAATTTGGAAATTCCTTGCATCCTTTAGTTTTTCAAATTTTATTTGTCATGAAGTTGTCAAAAGATGATCAAGAATTTTGTCCAGTGACAATCTTATGGCTTGCGTCATTATTACGCAGTTGCCGCAAATTCACGCGTAGTTATGTCGCTTCTGGACTTATTTTACAGCGATAATCTAATGATATTGTGTGATGTTAAATAAAACGTACAATTTTTAGTACAAAGTTTCGAAGTGTTGTGTTTTATGGAATGATATTGTTATTCATTCAAAATATTTCCCCGTTTCTGATTGGTTAAAACCACAAGCATAATTCACCATAACCAGCTGCTGTTAACCAAATATTGAACCAATGACGTCAAAAGTGCAGCCCGCTGCAAATTATTGAACTGTTGACGTCAAAATGACGACAAAAGTGCAGCTCGCTGCAGATTCGGCTTTCGTAGGATATAAAGAATTCTGCAGATCTCGGAGGGTGTTATCCACCTCGGCCTTCGGCCTCCGAGGATAACACCTTTCTTGATCTGCAGAATTCTTCATATCCTACTCGTCTCATTCAATAATTGCTAAATATATTACTCTGTGTTTCTTTCCCCACTTTAGACAATGTTAATTCGAGTGCGGGCGAGGGCGCATGCGCGTCAAAGCAAATCCGCCATAAGTACCACCTCAGCCAATTGCAGACCCTACGTTGGTCTGCGGAGCGACTCTATTCCTGCGACAGCGACACAGCAAAATTCCTTTAAATCCTTTGCGAAAGTTAGAATTAAATATCGCATATATAGTGGGATTTATCGCACTGTTTGCGTGATCCAGAGAGTAACCCATGAAACTGAGAACAGCCGGAGGACCGCAAGGGAAGTTCTCTTTATCGAAGAAATAAATGAACTGGCTAATGTACACGGGTAGCCAACACAGTGCAAAAAGAATCACCACTGACATCAGCATTTTGAAAACTTTCCTATTGGATTTTTGAGCGCGGAGTTGGTTTGCAAGGGATGGATTTCCAGGAACTTTTCTCATCCAAAGTTTGTGAACGGCAAAGCTATATAACACCGCCATTGTTAATAGAGGAACAAGGTAAAAAACGACAAACAGGACAATGGTAAAATGTTTAGATGCCTCTTCTGTGAAAGCCGGCGTCCAAATCTCCAAGCAGTCCCATTCTCCCATGTGCATGATGACTTTCTGAGCGTAAAGAATTGGAGAATTGACAGCGATGCCCACCATCCATACAGCCACCATTATACCGTACGATATCTGGAAAGTCATGTATCGCTTTAAAGGAAACATTACTGCCAAAAACCGGTCAACAGCAATTGCTGTCAAAGTTAAAACTGAGCTTGCGATCGAGAGTAATTGGGTAAATGGGATGATCTTGCATAGTATGTCAGAGAATTTTCCGTTAGACCAGTCCATAGGTCCTGTCACAAACTGTTTAATGGTCGCTGGCATGCTTAAGGCTGTAATCAGAAGGTCTGCCACGGCCATATTTACTATGAGATAATTTGTGACAGTTCGCATTTGCCTGTTTATAATAACGACGCATATGACCAACGCGTTACCGATCAGTGAACAGAACATGATGATGAAGTACGCAGTGGTCTTGAAAGCTTGCTCAGTCGGTGAATTGGAGTCATATCTGCATTGTGGTGTTGCCAGGAATGATGCAGAACTAGAGTTCGTGAAGTTGTCACTCGTGTTTGTGGTCATTTTCGGGAAAGAAAGCGCTATCAACAAAAAGAAAGTAAGAAGGATTTCTTAGATAGCGCCATTTTGTGCTCAATACTTATTTTGCAGAACTTGTTTACCCCACAAAGGTGAAGTATTTTTTGCTTTTCTTGGTAACCTGTAAAAGAATCAAAGAACGGTTGTTGTTGAATAACTTGGTCTATTTACTGAGAGATTTAAATTTTTGCCGTTTAGTCAGAAGCTATTGGGGATGAATGATTCATCGCAATAGCTTCTGACTTAACAGCGTAAATTTGAAAATGCGCCATTTTCAAACACAACTCGGACAAGTAGTTTTCAAACTCAAAAAGCTGAATTCAAGTGCTACTATGATCAAAATATTCACTTCTCTTTTTCCTTCAGCTTTTAAAAGCGTGTTTTGTTTGACATCTCACTGGCAAAATCTTAAGCTTCGAATTTTATCCAGAGGCTGTTTTCTTTCGGTGCAAGTTTAGGATTTCAAGGTCCGCCATTGTTGACGTTCAAAAGTGACCGATTGGACTTCAGAGGGTTGGATCGAGGATAAGATGACGTCAAAGACTCAATAGCTTAAGGTGGTTGGAAACAGTTTCCAGTACTTTCCAAGACTTACAGTTTGATGCGTCATTATAACCACTCTTTTATCAGTTGATGCCAAAATCATGGTATTAACAAACCGCCCAATCATCGGGGAATAAGTTGCTGTTAATTTTGTGGTACTAAAGGTTACCATAGCAACAATACGCTGCTGAAAACATCCTTAATTTTAGCTTTGAGCGCTTATAACTCAAAAATGAGCTCGGTGACCCCCATGTTTTATTATCGAACTGTAATCAGCATGACAAGATGCAACTTTTTGCAAAGTTTCAAAAAAATTCTGCGAAGGGAGTTCAGAGCCACCTTAAATTTTCGAAAATTTAAGGTGGCTCTGAAGCCCTATCGCAGAACTTTTTTAAACTTTGCAAAAAGTTGCATCTGGTCATGCTGATTATAATTCGATAATAAAAAATGGGGGTCACCGTTATAAGCGCTTAAAGCTAAAATTAAGGCTGTTTTTAGCAGGTCATATTGTTGCCATGGTAACCTATTGTTCCACAAAATTAACAGGAACTTGTTCCCCGATGGTTGGACAGTTTGTTGACAGCATGATTTTGGCGTCAACCAGTATCGAGTGGTTATAATGATGACCCATCAAACTCTAAGTCTTGGAAAATACTGGATACTGTTTTCAGCCACCTTAAAATTGCAGCGTGTAAACGTAGCTTATTGCACATGGGAAACACGAGTTTAAAGGTCTGAAAAGTCGAAACTCCAGTTACAAGCCAATCCGAGATGAGCTTTGCCTTTTTGGAAATATTGTCCTGAGAGGAACAAGAATAGTGGTACAAAAGAAACTTAGAGGAAGAGTGATTGAATTAGGCCATGAAGGACATCAAGGACTGGTCAAAATGAAACAGCGACTACGGACAAAGGTCTGGTGGCCGGGCATTGATAAGGACGCCGAGAATTTCTGCAAGACATGTTACGGCTGCCAAGTTGCGGGTGGACTACGTATTCCTGAACCTCTTCATATGACTGAATTGCCTCAAGGGCCCTGGCAGGACATTGCGGTTGATTTCATGGGCCCACTACCATCATGGGACTATGTTTTGCGGTGACTGACTACTACAGTAGATATGTAGAAATTAGCGTTTCGAAGAGAAACGCAGCAGAGGTGGCCATCAACAGCCTAAAGAAGATGTTTGCAACTCATGGATTGCCATTCTCAGTGACGAGTGACAATGGTCCCCATTTTGTGGCAGAAGCTCTTGAAACGTTCTGAAAGGACATTGGAATTAAGCACTGGAAGACCACTCTGCTGTGGCCCGAAGCGAATGGAGAGATTGAACGTCAGAACAGGTCACTTCTTAAAAGAATGCAGATTGCGCAAGTGGAAGGAAAGGACTGGAAAGAGGCAGTACAGACGTATTTAGTTGCCTATCGGAACGCTCCCCATCTAAGTACAGGAGTGTGCCCATCAGAGTTATTGATCGGAAGGACATTGCACACAAAGCCTCCAGGTCTGAGGCAGGCTGCAAAACCAGAAGAAGTGAGAGACCGAGACCAAGAAAAGAAAATCAAGATGAAGGAATATTCTGACGGAACGCGTAAGAGCGGGTAGGCCATGTTGGATTATTAAAGTTGTTTTTTGTTGTGGTTCAATCCGTGTCCATCGAGTCGTATCTTGTTCGGGGATTCTACACTGCATATTAATTTAGGCGTGTGCACACGCAATGCATTTTTAAACTAGTGAGTCTTTGACGTCATCTTATCCTCAATCCAGCTCTCTCGAGATTTTAAAGTTAGTAATGGTGGACCATTAATTAGGATAATCTCAGTCAAAATAAACAGATGTCGTTTTGAAATGAAGGCTTAAAACTTCGGTCACTTAGAGGTTCAGTTACATAGTTTTGAAATACAAAGAAAAAGTAGAGTTGATTTTTGGTCGCAGTAGCACTTTAAGGTTCCTGTAGACCAATTTTCAAAGACGAAACGGGGTTTGTTTCAGAAAAGAGCCATTTTTTCATTTGCCATGCGTGAAAGGTGGGAAAGCCGTTAAGATTGTCTGAAAATCGCTTATGCAAACGGCCTTAACACTAAAAATGACCGATTTTTGCCTATTTTTAACCGCAAAAAGCCAATCCTTATACCTGCTA
>JAHPZR010026661.1:52500-60112 GCA_019787425.1 Platygyra sinensis
AATATATTCTACTTTCAAAAGTCTTCCTGTTTATATAATTCTATTTTGTTATATTATAAGGGTAACTTTGTTATTCACTGACCCAGCTGGACCCCAAAATTTCGAACTCTCACGGAACATGCACTAAAAATAATTCGAATGATTGCGGAAGTTCGAAATAAATGATGATAGTAAATGGCTGAAATGCAAATCAAGCGGAAATGGTTTTGACTTCCAAACAACGGGGAATTCGAAATAACTGCGTTCGAATTAGCGGGATTGAACTGAATGAATGATAACTTTATTTAAACACGGTTAAAAACATTAGTCTACACAGAAAATTAATTAAAAGTTTTCAAAAACTGTTTTACATATTTGCTGTGTGGGAGTACTGATCAGAAAACCATCTATGGCAACTTCTCTTAAAGAAACCTAAGGAATTTGATGTACGTATTTCCTCAGGAATATTGTTTCACAGAATAGCGCCAATGTAACTGAAGCTACGCTTCCAAGGGCGTAGCCAGGGGGGGGGTCCTGGGGTGCCCGTGACCCCCCTTTGTAAGCCTTTTTGTAAGCAAACAACCTACAATATTCAGGTGACAATCTGATGAGTACCCTCTGAATGAGTCAGTGTGACCCCCCCTTTGAAAAATCCTGGCTACGCCCATGGCTTCAGGTGGTCAGTTCTCGGTTTTGGGAGCAATTTCTTTTCCTTCGCGTTGCGAAAATCGTAATTCGGTGTGGGACAAACAAATTACTGTATATTTAACTGAAAGAAAAAACAGCTGTGCACATATTATGGCTCCTTCAGGTTAAATTAAATATGTCATTTAGTCGAGATAAGCCTGCGAATACAGTCGCCTCTCATTCGCTCCCGCTACTACGTTCGCGTTTCGTATTTAGTAGCGGGAGCGAATGAGAGGCGGCTGTATTCGCAGGCTGAGTCGAGATATTTTCTATACAAATAAAGAAATAAGCTAAGGCAGAGATGCAAAAGTAGTTGTTATAATTTGTATCACGAGACCTTATCATGCGAGTTAGCCCGCGTAGCTGCAGTTTCCTTCTTCAGCGCGCGTAAGAGTTGAACTAAAAGATTGTTTTGCGCCTTCCAAGCTTTTCGTTCACTCTCGCACTTTTGGGAAGGAATGGACTGCCAAGCTGGCTATAGACAAGCGTTTATCTCCAGCACTTATGACTCCCGACGATTACATGAAAGTTTAGAAACAAATAGCATTTCCTTTTCTCCAATGATACCCTATTCAACCCGTGTTGATGTTTTCCTTGAACTTTAGACTGGCACGTGCCGCGTTATTGTGGCAAGAGGAAGGGAGAGGAACTGGGATTAAAAGGCACGCGGGCAGCATGCACCTTTATGGCACTCCGTCTCCTACGTCACTGAGTGTAGTCTCCTCTTCATGACTCTACCTACACATTAACATAGACTCGCGTTTCGTCTGAAAATTGCTCCACAGACTTGAACTTGAACTTGAACTTGAACTTTATTGAAAGAGTTACCGATTTCTTTTCTTTTTTCGCAAGGCGAGAAGGATTCTCGCGCACGAGGCTCCCATGTAAACTTGCATGCATCCTCTCAAGACCTTCGGTAGAAGACCTCGAGCGCTCACGACTGTTTCGCTTTCTAGACACAACACAATCATTTGTTTATCAACCTTCCGCGTTGTGTTTTCATCAAAAAAGGGCGACACTTATGTTTGGCTAAAAACGGGGAAGCGGGCGACAAAGTGTTCAATTAATATTTCAGCTTTATGGATGCTTGGAATGCCAGGAAAACAAGCCATCCACAAGATGAAGAGGAAGGACGTGGAAGTTTTCTCGGGGGTACAGAGGGGGCAGTTGGACTTTTTATTGTGATTGAGTGGGCCTCCAATAACCTAAAGAGACTGGATGGAGCTGAGCCTCCGAAAACCTATGGAGTCCGAAGTGTGACTAGAGGAGCAATTCATCACGTGTTTATTTGACCATCTTAAACTTAACCCAAAATGAACAGTTAAGCCATGAATCAAAAGTATAACTTGAGGATGAAAACTCTAGAACATCCATGACATTAGATTAGCAAAGTGATCAAGCTTTCTATATTAATATTCATGAAAGTACCAACGTAAACAAATTTTTCTATTGGTAAATAACTTAGTTTCACAAAGATTTCCTTAGTTCATTCAAACAATCAACACAACTAACTAACTCAAGTTGGTACTTACTCGCTCAGCCGCTTCGAATCGCGACCTAGACGCTTTGCGCCCTAACATATTCCACCCTGCAATTCATGAGGTCGACTTGTGGCAAGTCTAGTACTTACACGTCATCTCCTTAAAACTAGTCTAATGATTATTGAAACAATCAAATTTAATGTACACAAACAAACCTTATTATAGTACTTAGTTTCTCTAAGATTTGTCTAAAAATAGAGCGCTTTATTCGGAAAACCTAAACTTTTACTATTTGAATAAATATATACTTTCGGAATCTACACCTGATTCTTAAGCTTTTAGGAAATATACACTTTACTGGGTTCGGTGAAACGTCCGACCATAAAGCGGGTCGAAAGCCAGAATAATGGCCATTTGTGGTATACTGATACCTTAAAACATATAAAAAACATTAAAAAAACTTAAAATGTTCATTGAAAGAAATTCTCTGGTAGTACTTAGTTTCTCCAGGATTTCTATCGTTTATTCAAACAAATTACTTATCTGCTAAAACTACCTTTTTACTAAATATTACGAAGTGCTACATGTAAATGCTCATCCTAACTGTATTGCTTCATTGTCGATGTCTTAACCAGAGCTGTTTTTTAGCAAACGCTTTGGGAGACTATAAGGATACTGAATATACTCTTGACTAGAATGATGCACACTTGATAATCTCGCCAATTTAGCGAGAATCGAGATGGCAACTGTGTTCATTTTATTACAGTGAACAGAAAGTCCTGTATCGTTGTCGCTTGACAAAGGTTTGAATAATTTTTGCCGCAACTTTTTTACCGACATTTACTTTCGACAACTTTCTGACGGCTCGCTTTCGTTTCAAATGGCAAATCAAAATGCAGCAACTAAGAGAGGTGGAGTTGTCATCTAACAATTCCTGACATCTCTACATTCTACAGATCCTACAAGAGATAAACACCTTTGTTAAGTTACAATCTTATGGTGATCGTCTCTGTAAGGGCTTTACAAGGCCGTTGTCGCAAAATGACGTGAAGTTATATCGCTTCTAGTTTCTTCCATGGAGTGGGAAATGTTCAGATATGCCCGATAGGACAACGGACGTATGCCATCAACGAACTCGTTATCTTTGCCAATTTCAAGCCCGCGCGTGCGAACGATTTGCTGTGGGGCAACACCCCAACAGTTACACAGGAGAAGATCTTTAAATCCTTTACGAAAGTTAGCGTTAAATATCACATAGATAGTGGGGTTTATCATACTGTTTGCATGACCCAAAAATAGCCCAGAAAGGAAAGAACTCCCGTTGGACTGCAAGGAAAGTTCTCTCCAGCAAAGAAATAAATGAACTGGTTAATGTACCCGGGTAGCCAACACAGTGCAAAGATAATCACCACTGTCATCAGCATTTTGAGAACTTTCTTCTTGGATTTTTGAGCGCGGAGTTGGTTTGAAAGGGATGGATTTCCAGGAACTTTTCTCATCCAAAGTTTGTGAACGACAAAGCTATATAGTACCGCCATTGTTAATAGAGGAACCAGGTAAAAAACGACAAAGATAACAATGGTAAAATGTTTAGATGCCTCTTCTGTGAAAGCCGGCGTCCAAATCTCCACGCAGTTCCATTCTCCCATGAACTTGATGACTTTCTGAGCGTAAAGAATCGGAGAATTGACAGCGATGCCCAAGATCCATACAGCTACCATTACACAGTATGATACCTGAAAAGTCACGTATCGCCTTAAGGATAGCAATTGCCAAAAACCGGTCAACAGCGATTGCTGTCAAAGTTAAAACTGAGCTTGCGATCGAGAGTAGTTGGATAAATGGGATGATCTTGCATAATATGTCAGAGAATATCCCGTTTGACCAATCTATACGTCCTGTCACAAGCAGTTTAATGGTCACTGGCATGCTAAAGGCTGCAATCAGAAGGTCAGCCACGGCCATATTTACTATGAGATAATTTGCGACAGTTCGCATTTGCCTGTTTATAATAACGACGCATATGACCAAAGCGTTACCGATCAGTGAACCGAACATGATGATGAAGTACGCAGTGGTCCTAATAACTTGCTCAGTCGGTGAATCGGTGTCATATGTGCACTGGTTTGATGTGAGAACTGAAATTTGTGGCGTCATCACTCGTGTTCTGGTCATTTTCGGGGAAGAAAGCGCTATTGACAAAAAGAAAGTAAGAAGGGTTTCTTAGATAGTGCTAATAAAAAGTTCTCTGTCCAGAAGCATGTTTTAAAAAGAGGTACATTTAACAATTGAGAATTCCTGGTTGTGTATCTATTTACATCACAACGTTTGGTGAAAAAGGTGCTAAGGTATTCGGAGACACGACCGCACATACATTTAAAAGCCAATATAGCATTTCGATAGTAGAGCTGACTGGATACTGGAAGCCACCTAAGGCGTTTTAGTTCAGGCGTAACATGATCATATTTCCGAATTCCACTCACTATTCTACACATGCGGATCGTCCTAGGGAGTTTCAATGACTTCTTATCAATGACACGTGACACGCTCGCCTCCAATAGAAAGCGTATTCGCGTTTGGTGGTATAATAACATATGTTCAATTTCACCTTACCTGCAGAAACACAACGCAAGTCTAATTTTAAGGGGCAGTCTTACCAAGATTAAGTGCTACTTGAAAACCGTGAATGAAGGTGTTGGTATTAAATGCAAATCCATTAGTAGTTGCCTAAAATAAATGAAATGCACTGTACTAGTTACTAAACTTGTTTACAACTGGTGAGGCTACGGACGATTAGGAAGGAAGTGGTCTTAAACTTGAAAACGTCGGACCGTCTTTTCAATGACAATGTCACTTGGGGAAAAATCGCGACTCGTAACTCTGATGTACATAATTATAATACCAGGGGACGTAGTAATATTCATTTGAATAGGATTTCATCTAAATTAGAAAGTAGATCATTTTCTTATGCAGCCGCTGAACTTTTTATTGACTTACCTAATCACGCAAAGAATTCTGATTCGATAAGGAGTTTTACTTCAAACTATTGGTTTGAGAAATGATATTTTATTTTAATTGAATATATTTTAGCTTTATGCTTATCTCATTATTGAATTTATTTATGTATTTATTTGTTTGTTTTTATAATTATTTAGTACATAGCTTCAATGTAAATAAGTGTCAGCTTTTTGAATTCTGTGTATAATAAAGTAAATAAAGTAAAGTTAATAATCATTGATCTCTTATTGATTGAATTTATGCCTTTTTGTCATTTAGAGGTTACTTTGTTGATCATTGAGTGCAACTTTATAATTCTAGCATGGTGTACACAAAAACGTAAAAGACCTATCGTGATACTACACAGGAGAAGTTTGAAAAGGCAGCTTTATTTCTACAGATACGCAAAGCGTCTTTGTGGCCCGCCACATAGTCAAAGTTTATCCAAAATCAAGTGGAAAGTTTGTTGATTCCTGGTCAAACACCCTTCTTAGCAAACAGAGAAAGCCCAAACAATAGTGTTATGCTATATTATTTGAAGACTTGCAGGAGAAAGAAATTCTTGTCCAGACAATAAAAACCGGGATTTGATGAACGCTGGCTTTCCGTTTTCGCGCAGACAGAAAACTCTTCAAACACCGAGGTTTTCGAAAACGATGACGTCACGAGAGTCATGTGTTAATCCTTAGACAAAAATAGAGGAGGAACAAGTACGAAAGTGTTTGTAATCCTTGAGTGATGCGTGACACTTATATTCAAAAGAAAATGAAAATTACTGATGGCATAGAAATATCCAAGTGTCAAAATGTGAAACATCATAAACGTTTCGGGCATAGCCCTTCTTCAGTGTGAAAAGCGTTAAATTCGCGAGACTGTTCATTTAAAAATAACGGAAACAAAGCGCCTTGGAAACTAGACGCGCGCGCTGTTTACATGAAATGGAAAACATTATTCAGGTGAGGCCCTCTGGTTGCATAGTGCTGAGCCTAAAAATGATTTCCATATCTAACTGCTTCCGTCTGAAACTGGCACCAGAACACCTCCTTAGGCCTCTTACAGCAATGTCTGATAGACTATGACCGGGATAGTTAAAGTGCGCTGCAACCGGGAAACCACCAGTGTTGTTTTGAACGTTCCGAAGATGTTCGCCGAAATGTTCGCGTAGAGTTCGACCTGTCTCTCCGATGTATAGCTGGGGGCATCGACGGCACGAGATGCAGTACACAACGTTCTCTGATTTGCAGATAAAGCATTCACGGATAGTGGTTGAGCTCTTGGGTCCGCATCCATGGACGTTGGACGATGTGTATAGGCAAGTGCGGCAGTGGGGATGTCGACATGCGAAAGTTTCTGGTTCCTCTGTCTGGGACCTGTCAGAGGTGTGTACTAGGACATCTCGCAGGCTGAGATCGCGACGATGTGCAACTACAGGTGGAGCTGGGAAGATTGTTGCAGTCGCAGGGTCTGTCGTCAGAATGTCGAAGTTATCAAGCAAAATGTGTTTAACGCGTGAAGTCAAGGGGTGATATGTCAATACCAGAGGATCCCTTCCTTCGTTTCCACGCACACGTTTCCTCGAGTGCCTCTTATCGGGTGTCGGAGGACACCCTTTCCCGAGCGTTCTGAAGTAAATCCGAGGGATAGCCACCGCTTTTGATAAAGGTGGACATCTCCTGGCATTTCTGCAGGAAGTCATCATCCTCGGGGTAAAGACGACGAAGGCGCAAGAACTGGGAGTAGGGAATACCATTTTTGCAGTGCTTAGGATGAGAAGAGGTGTAACGTAAATAGTTGTGGGTGTCGGAGTCTTTGTTGTGAACGGAATTACCAATTCCGACTGCTGCCTGAGACGCTGAGTGTGATGTCCAGGAAAGGTATCTGAGTTTGAGAAATGGTGTGAGTAAACTGCAAAGCGGGATGGAAAGTGGATACATGCATGATGAAACCCTCCAGTTCATCTCGACGGCAAGAGGCTGACCCTACGATGTCGTGTAGAGTTGTGGAATGAACCCTATATAGGTGGACAATATGCGTTCCTCTATGTATCCTACGAAGAAGCATGCATAGTTAGGGCCCATTCTACTACCCATGGCTACCCCATCAACTTGGCAGTAGTACTGTTGGTTGAAGGAGAACGCGTTTAACGTGAGTACCAGCTCAGCTAAACGGGTTAGTGTCGAAGTTGGTGGCTCGAGTACCAGACGCTTGTTGAGGAAATAAGCCAACGCCTGTAAACCGCTGTCGTTTGGTATCATATCACTGTATACAGTGACTTCACGTCCATAGTAAAAAGGAAGCGTCCATTAGGGTTCGAATTGTTGAAATCGAAAGAGTTGACAATTTCTAAAGCGTCGTTGGTGTCCTTAACATAACTTAGGGCGCGTTCATTTGGGATCAATCTGGAATAAGAATAACTGGAATAATGCGAGTAAGCGTTCGTTTGGGAGCTGTCTCATTCCAGAATGCCT
>JAHPZR010026664.1:0-27500 GCA_019787425.1 Platygyra sinensis
GCTCGTGGGAGCAGAATAGCCGGAATAGAAATCCAGGCATTCTGGAATGAGACAGCTCCCAAACAAACGCTTACTCGCATTATTCCAGTTATTCTTATTCCAGATTGATCCCAAATGAACGCGCCCTAAGTTATGTTAAGGACACCAACCACGCTTTAGAAATTGTCAACTCTTTCGATTTCAACAATTCGAACCCTAATGGACGCTTCCTTTTTACTATGGACGTGAAGTCACTGTATACAGTGATATGATACCAAACGACAGCGGTTTACAGGCGTTGGCTTATTTCCTCAACAAGCGTCTGGTACTCGAGCCACCAACTTCGACACTAACCCGTTTAGCTGAGCTGGTACTCACGTTAAACGCGTTCTCCTTCAACCAACAGTACTACTGCCAAGTTGATGGGGTAGCCATGGGTAGTAGAATGGGCCCTAACTATGCATGCTTCTTCGTAGGATACATAGAGGAACGCATATTGTCCACCTATACACGGTTCATTCCACAACTCTACACGACATCGTAGGGGCAGCCTCTTGCCGTCGAGATGAACTGGACGGTTTCATCATGCATGTATCCACTTTCCATCCCGCTTTGCAGTTTATTCACACCATTTCTCAAACTCAGATACCTTTCCTGGACATCACACTCAGCGTCTCAGGCAGCAGTCGGAATTGGTAATTCCGTTCACAACAAAGACTCCGACACCCACAACTATTTACATTACACCTCTTCTCATCCTAAGCACTGCAAAAATGGTATTCCCTACTCCCAGTTCTTGCGCCTTCGCCGTCTTTCCTCCGAGGATGATGACTTCCTGCAGAAATGCCAGGAGATGTCCACCTTTATCAAAAGCGGTGGCTATCCCTCGGATTTACTTCAGAACGCTCGGGAAAGGGTGTCCTCCGACACCCGATAAGAGGCACTCGAGGAAACGTGTGCGTGGAAACGAAGGAAGGGTTCCTCTGGTATTGACATATCACCCCTTGACTTCACGCGTTAAACACATTTTGCTTGATAACTTCGACATTCTGACGACAGACCCTGTGACTGCAACAATCTTCCCAGCTACACCTGTAGTTGCACATCGTCGCGATCTCAGCCTGCGAGATGTCCTAGTACACACCTCTGACAGGTCCCAGACAGAGGAACCAGAAACTTTCGCATGGCGACATCCCCACTGCCGCACTTGCCTATACACATCGTCCAACGTCCATGTATGTGGACCCAAGAGCTCAACCACCATCCCTGAATGCTTTATCTGCAAATCAGAGAACGTTGTGTACTGCATCTCGTGCCGTCGATGCCCCCAGCTATACATCGGAGAGACAGGTCGAACTCTACGCGAACATTTCGGCGAACATCTTCGGAACGTTCAAAACAACACTGGTGGTTTCCCGGTCGCAGCGCACTTTAACTATCCCGGTCATAGTCTATCAGACATTGCTGTAAGAGGCCTAAGGAGGTGTTCTGATGCCAGTTTCAGACGGAAGCAGTTAGATATGGAAATCATTTTTAGGCTCAGCACTATGCAACCAGAGGACCTCACCTGAATAATGTTTTCCATTTCATGTAAACAGCGCGCGCGTCTAGTTTCCAAGGCGCTTTGTTTCCGTTATTTTTAAATGAACAGTCTCGCGAATTTAACGCTTTTCACACTGAAGAAGGGCTATGCCCGAAACGTTTGTGATGTTTCACATTTTGACACTTGGATATTTCTATGTCATCAGTAATTTTCATTTTCTTTTGAATTTAAGTGTCACGCATCACCCAAGGATTACAAACACTTTCGTACTTGTTCCTCCTCTATTTTTGTCTAAGGATTAACACATGACTCTCGTGACGTCATCGTTTTCGAAAACCTCGGTGTTTGAAGAGTTTTCTGTCTGCGCGAAAACGGAAAGCCAGCGTTCATCAAATCCCGGTTTTTATTGTCTGGACAAGAATTTCTTTCTTCTTCAAGTCTTCAAATAATATAGCATAACATTATTGTTTGGGCTTTCTCTGTTTGCTAAGAAGGGTGTTTGACCAGGAATCAACAAACTTTCCACTTGATTTTGGATAAACTTTGACTATGTGGCGGGCCACAAAGACGCTTTGCGTATCTGTAGAAATAAAGCTGCCTTTTCAAACTTCTCCAGTGTAGTATCACGATAGGTCTTTTACGTTTTTGTGTACACCATGCTACAATTATTAAGTTGCACTCAATGATCAACAAAGTAACCTCTAAATGACAAAAAGGCATAAATTCAATCAATAAGAGATCAATGATTATTAACTTTACTTTATTTACTTTATTATACACAGAATTCAAAAAGCTGATACTTATTTACATTGAAGCTGTGTACTAAATAATTATAAAAACAAACAAATAAATACATAAATAAATTCAATAATGAGATAAGCATAAAGCTAAAATATATTCAATGAAAATAAAATATCATTTCTCAAACCAATAGTTTGAAGTAAAACTCCTTATCGAATCAGAATTGTTTGCGTGATTAGGTAAGTCAATAAAAAGTTCAGCGGCTGCATAAGAAAATGATCTACTTCCTAATTTAGATGAAATCCTATTCAAATGAATATTACTACGTCCCCTGGTATTATAATTATGTACATCAGAGTTACGAGTCGCGATTTTTCCCCAAGTGACATTGTCATTGAAAAGACGGTCCGATGTTTTCAAGTTTAAGACCACTTCCTTCCTAATCGTCCGTAGCCTCACCAGTTGTAAACAACTTTAGTAACTAGTACAGTGCATTTCATTTATTTTAGGCAACTACTAATGGATTTGCATTTAATACCAACACCTTCATTCACGGTTTTCAAGTAGCACTTAATCTTGGTAAGACTGCCCCTTAAAATTAGACTTGCGTTGTGTTTGTGCAGGTAGGATGAAATTGAACATATGTTATTATACCACCAAACGCGAATACGCTTTCTATTGGAGGCGAGCGTGTCACGTGTCATTGATAAGAAGTCATTGAAACTCCCTAGGACGATCCGCATGTGTAGAATAGTGAGTGGAATTCGGAAATATGATCATGTTACGCCTGAACTAAAACGCCTTAGGTGGCTTCCAGTATCCAGTCAGCTCTACTATCGAAATGCTATATTGGCTTTTAAATGTATGTGCGGTCGTGTCCCCGAATACCTTAGCACCTTTTTCACCAAACGTTGTGATGTAAATAGATACACAACCAGGAATTCTCAATTGTTAAATGTACCTCTTTTTAAAACATGCTTCTGGACAGAGAACTTTTTATTACCGAACTGTCAGCATCTGGAATTCCTTGGAATCGATTTTAAAACTTTCTGGCAATAAATTAATCTTTAAGAAGCGTTTGGGGAGCAAACTTTTAAGGGACTTTTTTTAATTGATTCAAAAGTGATGTGTAGTTTTCAGCAATCGACATAGTGATGAGTTAGTTTTTATTTTTATTTTTTTAATTTTTAATATTTTAAATAATTTTAAATAATTATTGTTCCTGAAAAGCCCCTTTGGGGAGGTTCAATAAAGCATGTATGTATGTTTGTATGTGAAGGTCGTGCACCTTGAAAGTGCAACAAATTTGTATGCCAACTGGCGTCAAATAAGTGATTTTTTCGCTTCGCCTTGGGGAACATTAATAGTCTCGGGAAAGCAAAATTCACTGTTTTTTACATGCCGTTTGCATCGGTCGGAAGCTAAGAATCAAATCCATACTTGCCAGCAGTCTTGAACGTTTTCTGGTCAGTAAATAGTCCACCGTTCGTTTTAGCTGCAGCGATCGTGTCCATTGTCAAATATTCAAGATTCACGATTCAGTCTATTTGCATGCAAGGGCTCAATACCCATATCCCAGTCTGACTTCGATCGCCAGAAATTGAGGTTAACTTGGTAATTGGGCGACATTATGACTAAAGTAGTTTTTGGTGCAGTTGGAAAATGTTTCTCCTACACGTCGTAATTATCGCCAAAAAGTTGAAACAGAAAGCCTAGGTCAGCCGTCCCCAGCGAAGAACAGAGGATTTTAAGAAAAGCTCTGTTAAAGTATTGATAAGTGATGGGGCATGAACCATTCACTTTGATGAACATGTACAGATACTGAGCTAAAACTCTTCCACAGTGACCTAGTGGCCTCTTGCTTCCAGCGTGTCAGTGTCTAATTCTTGTTAACACTCCAATCTGATCATCATCATCTTTATAGTTACAACTCTGTTGCAGAAAACGTACCAAGAGCTGCCGTGTCGAGCCGTGAAGTTTTCTGAAGTCGATCATTTCAGAAGTAGCATCCACCATGTCCGAGCTTGCATTCGTCTTGTAAGTAGTCAATAAACTTGAACATAACATTTGGAAACTGGCACAACCTACCTAAAGTCCACCACATCAAAACAATGAGTCAACTTTTCCCCGTCTTCACAAAAAAATTTGAAACATCTTGTAACTATTTGTTGTGCTGCACTATCCTTCTTAAAACTCCCTTAGTTGCAGTCAGCCAATTCGTGAATACTTCGATAATGTCACACAATTATGAAAAAGAGGAGTAACTTAAGGGCAAGCTTTGTGGTTTCACTTGTTTAATCTTGAATTGTTTTTCTCCATTGGAAAATTTCTTGCTTCGAGATTTTTGTACCTTACAAAAAGCTGGTCCTCTTATAGTTAGTAGGAACACAAAAACAAAGAACACTCCATTGCTCATGGAATATCGGGACAGCCAACGAAACTTGAAAAGGCAACTCAGACTTATGTAATTATAAAGATTAACAGTGAAATGGAAGCTAGCTTCAAAATCTGGTGAATTTTATCAGGTGGATTCCAGGAACTATCATCCAAGAAACTGGCCTTTGTCTGCAAGAATCCGGCGAGTTAGAACTGAGATAAAACGGTAGTTCGAAGACACCACGACCGAGTAGTCTCGCGCCCTCTAGATAGCCCATTACCTCAGGAGAGTAGCCTGCGTGGCAGGCCGTAGAAAGGGAGTGAGGAAAGTCAAAATGAGCGCGGGATCGGATGGAGAAGGAACGGCCTTCAAGGACGCTATTGTTTTCTTTGTTTTTTACGTCCACCAGACGAACGTAAAAATCCTGATTGGTCAAATGTAATGAATTACCTAACTTCATCCTTCTGATTGGTCAGCGACCTGTCATTCGAAACCATTAAGGTCTTCTTACATTTATATTCAACCAGGCGGATAAATCTAGAGATCGTTTCGAACTAATTCATCATAGGTTAGCCGATGTTAGTAATAACGCCTCTTTTCAGAATTGTTAGCGACCTGATTATTGAGGTTGAGGCCATGAAATATACTGTCTGATATTTAGCTCAGAAGCTAGTTTGTTTGGAAGACATCCAAGGGGGCAAATTTGACGTTGTCTGTGCATCGGCGAAAAGTGTCACAGATAAGCGATTTCAACAATCATTGAAGAAGAACACTACTGAGTAGCAGTTTAGTGGCTTGTGGCGGAGTCGCGTACAGTTGAAACATGAACAGGCACTGCAGGCCGACTGCGAATCGATGTGAGAAGCAATCACTGTTATCCCAAAGCTTTTCAGAGATTCGCTTAAGACAACTCCGAATATTTCTTTTCTCTCTGACGGTTTGAATATATTTCCACGAGCTTTAGCCACACATTTGCCATATGTTACTTTTAGATTTATCTGGCAAACTCTACAAACATTGTTACAATAGCTTTCTTTTTGGCCCGGCGTCTTCTCGCTTTTCCCAACGTCCGAAGCTAAGGTCTTCAAATTTTAAAATTCATTTTTCGTGCAAAACAACAAAAACAGGAAATACGAGAACCCATTGGCGCCTTCAGATTTTGTCACGAAAGAAGTAATGCGATTCTGATTGGATGATTTTGACAGCCATACATTCTACAGTTGAGTGGGTTTTGCATAGTTAATTAGAGGGCGGAATGAAGAACCCTACCGCGATCCTCACGCGTCTGTTCTCGCACTTCATGCGCTCGTCTTTCCCCTTTCCCTCCCCTTCAGACGCCTGCCACGCAGGCTATCAGGAGAGGGGAGGAATGTGGAGTGCAATTGTCAAGTGACACGCGATCAGTGTTCACGTAATAAAGACACTACAAATTCAAAAAAGAAACGTGAGATAAGCGCTGGGTTGAAGTGGAAGCGGTCTTCAAAATCTGGTGAACTTTATCTCACTGAAATGAAGCAAAACGTGCCATGATTAAGTTCTGGGATATGTGTAGAAGCGTATAGGACAGAGGGAGGGAAGGAAGAAAGAATGGTGAAGAAGAAGGGAGGAAGGGAGAGAGTGACAGAGGGAAAAAGAGAAGAAAAGAACTCTACAATCTTTCGAGTTAACACCATGTAAATCGAATAAGGTAGTTTGTATTCATTATAGTTTATATTTTGAGGGCTCAAATTGAATTTGTGTTTCCTTCAATGTCTCCGTCAATGAAGTTCTCTACAATGTTTCTCGATAAATTTAATCAGAAAATAATACAGGAACGAACATGAAACGAAAGAAATAAGTCCAAGGAATTAAAAATTCCTTAAACCAACACGTATCAGCTCAGTTTGAAAATAAAGCAATTGCCATCTTATTTAGTTTAAGGAGGCTCGAAAGGGTTTTTCGTTGCTATATTGTTTGTGTAACGATGGAAGATTACAAAGAAGGATGTTTAATGGTGTGGGCAAACTGTATGTCTCCTTGCAACTCTATTGTTGGGCTATACTTTAAGGGTGCTTGTGACGTCATATCAGTTACCATGGCAACGCACGAGGTCCACAAAAGCGTCCTCTAAATTTCAGTTTTTGTAAATTATCTGAGAAACTAATTCGGTGACCTACCATTTTTATTTCTTTGTTGGAAAGTTCCCTAAATTCTTTAACTTTTGAGACAGTATGGAAAAATTTTATCTCGTAGAATTAAATATATTTAAAGAAAACGCGTTTTATGGCTTACAGAAAATTCCACTAGACAATTTTCCCCGAAACTTTTATATCTGAAGTGCCATCGCGAATGGTGCGTGTATGCAAAAAATCAAGATAGGTCACCGAGCGAACTTTCGAGCTAAAAACAAATGTTTTCCGCAGATTTTATTTCCGGTTCGCGCAATTTTACGCAGCATTAACTTCCGGTGTGCTGATTTTAATACTGATTCAGCTGACGCGTGCATCTTAGTTATGGCGTGTGTAGATTGCGCGCGCGCGTGCAGCTAAAAACCCTTTCGAGCCTCCTTAAATCACGTCAATTATAGGAGAAGTATTTCAACAACTGTGTTTCGAAATGTCAAACTTGATTGCTGAAGTGTCAGTGAGGTTATTGAAAATACTTCCTACAACAAAAGAACAAAGTTGCAAAGTGATTTCAAATTTTAAGCTGTTGAAAGAAATATCCTAACTTGGTTGCAACAAACAAAAAAGGTAGTGGATTTATAAAACAGAGACCAGGTTTTTTAATTATCAAAAGTAGTTTGCCCTTGGCTCAAGTGCCAAATCATTAATCTTAATTATTAAGTACAACAAAAGAACGAGCATTCATTTGGAAATGGTTTCCAAAACAGCTGTGTATTGCCTTTCAAGAGACCTTCAATTAATACTCTTTAAATTGACTGACTTCCCGTCAG
Source organism: Platygyra sinensis (assembly GCA_019787425.1). Classification (NCBI taxonomy): domain Eukaryota; kingdom Metazoa; phylum Cnidaria; class Anthozoa; order Scleractinia; family Merulinidae; genus Platygyra; species Platygyra sinensis. The sequence goes on from JAHPZR010026664.1 coordinate 7,576, forward strand.
TCAGGGACTTTTAACAAAAACAACGTAGCAGGCGTTTCAAAAAAAGCATACAATGGGGACGCTAGCTTGTTCGACCTCTCTACCGCCTGGAAAAGGAAAAGACACGCCTGAACGGGGTTGCTCCGTGGAATTTTGATAAGAACCCATAACACTGATACCCAGATCCTGTTTTGTAGGCATGGCCTGAAATGTTTTCTCCCCTAACAGGTATTAATTCTTACATAACACATTAGCTCCTGTCATATGTTTTCACCTCAATACCCTATAGCTATAAATATGCTTCCTGCAAAAAAAGAACGAATTTGCAAAGCGATTTCCAATTAAGCTGTTTAAAGAAATATCATAACTTGGTTGCAACAACAAAAATCAAAGTGGCTGTAAGCCACTGAACTTGGAAAGTAAATTATGAAAGGGTGTTATGAGGCATTGCTCATACATGCATTACATACTCACATTACTTTATTACATACATACCGAGATTTACTCACTGAAAACGCGCGGAATAAATATATATATCTTATTAGTAGAATTCTACTAGTACACTAATGCAAATGCTGTAATCTGATTGGCTGAGCCATTGCACACTATCAGCCATTAGTGTACAGTGGCAGGAACTCGTCTACGAAATGGCGACGGTTATATTGTTTTGCCTAAGTTTTGGAGGAAAATTTTGATGAAAATGGATAATTAAAATCCTGGGAAGACTAAACGAAAGACATTTACGGTTTTCTAGACTTAAAAAAAGTTGAAATTATTGAAAAAATGATGCGCGCGCGTGCACGACTTCAATTTTAATTGCCAACTCAATCCGGGCGATCTTTTTAAGGTCCAAAGTTTAATAATACGTCGAGAAATAATAGGAAACCGTTATTTGAATTAAACTTTAGTAAGATTTCTACTAAAACAATTAGATTATTCGCTCTCGATTTCTATGAGGTGATAGTTGATTCGGCCTTCGGCCTCATCAACTATCACCTCATAGAAATCTCGAGCTCATAATCTAATTGTTAATTAGACGTTTTGTTGTGTAGTATCGCTGAGTATTTTTATTCGTTGTTTGTATTTTGACTCGCCCTACGGGCTCGCCAAAATACGGCACAACTCGTAAAAATACTCAGCGATACTACACAACAAACCGTCCAATAAGATATATTTATTTACTCACTGAAAAGGCGCGGAATAATTGTAGAATACTTCATCATTGGAAAGTGTGTCCGTATGGTGTTTACGCACGAGTAGGTGAGTTCTAAAGTTTGGCTTAAGTGCCATATCTTTAATCTTAATTATTAAGCAGAACAAAAAAACAGGCATTCAATTTAAGTTGGTGCCCAAAACAGCTGTGTATTGTCGTTGAAAAGACCTTCAATGAATAATCTTCAAACGTACTTGTTTCCCGTCAGTCAGGGGCTTTTAAGAATTCGAAAAAAGCTTTTTTAAACTAAACGACCAACGTCAATTTAAACATGGAGTTTTAAACCCTGATGAGTTTTTTACTGCGTATAAAGAATGATTTAAGATATGGCTCACAGTAAATCAGGGTTGAAATGATCAACTTTATTTATGCCATTTATCGGGAGTGGGCTACATTTAAAAAAAAATATTTTTAATTTCTGACTGTTTGAGCAAATAACACAAGGTATGGAACAAAGAACAATGTTAAAAGTGCAATCATGACTATTAATTGTTTAACACAACTGCACAGGTGTAACCCAAGATAAATCAACTTATATCAGCAATTTCGAGCACCACCAATTCAGTTTCACCGAGATCATCTTCGATTCCACCATGAAAGGAATCTTGCTTCTCAATTTCCTTTGGCTTGTCGTAGTGCTTGCAACATCTCCAGAAGGTAGGACAATTATAAAGGCTTCAACATTCACAATCAAAAGCTCATAACTGCGAAAAAGTTCCTACTCGTTGGAATATTGTATACAATAGAATTCTTACTCTAACTACAAAATGTGCTTGCTTATATTGAAAGACTGTAATCTCTGATTTAGGCACAAAAATTAGTGGAGATTTTGTTTTTCAAGATGAATAGTTTTTTTCAATCTCTTTTTTAAAACTTGACTCTTTTCCCATCTCCAAACTGAAGGAAATTGCCCCGCGTTGTTTTGAGTTGTTCGTTCTCGTGGAAGCCTTTATTGACGAAACATATATTTCAGGAAAGCGCGGGAAGTCTTAGAAATACCCATTCAATAATTCAGTAATATTATGTTTGATTTTCCAAGAGGTTTTCCTTAGCATAAAGCTCCTTGCAAAGGTATTTAAGTGGTAACATTTTTTTGCGTCGAGTTTGGCCTTTGAAAAACTTCGGCTAACTTTGGTAGTTTTAGTTTTGTTCGTGAAGGGCCAAGTCGCTGTTAGTATTTTGGTATTTTGATAAAGCCTACGACATCCGTTCCAAGAAAGTAGAGGTAAATTGCAGTAAGCACCTATCTTCAGCTCACTTAAAGTATCAGTGTACCCTAGAATTAACCATTTTTCAAAGAAATTGTTTTTCGCTTTGCCAGATAGATCTTATTGCGATCTTGCTAAGGCTACTTAGCTAAGGATACTTCCCGCAGAAGGCAACATTTGAGACTTCTTTGCAATTGATACTAGTTCTGTTGTTATGATAGTAGAATGAGCCTTCACTTGGGCGATCAAAAACGTTATTATTTTCACACGTTTTGTGTAATTATCTCATTAAACCGGAAAAGCGCCCTTAAGTATATTTTCCTTCGTATCTCGAAATGAAAATTTCAGTGAGTGAAGCCCTTATTTTGAGTTCGTTTCCTGCGAGTTTCCAACGTTTTTGGCTAAAATTTGGAGAGAATGGTTCCCGATAATCACGCAAGAAACTTTGTCGGGGAATTTCTTTTTTTGGTTTCTTTCAAAAGTTACGATTACTTTAGCAGAGAGAATGCATGTTTTATCAAAACTCAAAGTTTAACTGCGGGTCAAAAACAAGTCAGACAATTAAGTAATCAAAATTTCCTGACAGAGTTTGTTAGAAGAAGATGTCATGAAGACATAGCCATGTTGATCACGTCCTCCCCTCAAATCCCACCGGAAACGAACTCGATTTGTGAACCTCTGTACTTTGGAAAATAGGGCGCCATATTCGGAAAACCTTTAGGTGATTCCCTACAAATAACACTTGACGTTAGAATTTTTTGCAAATTTTTTCTGCTTGCTCAGTTATTCGAAATGTGTGATAAAAAACATATGGTACGGTGCTCGTTTGAGAGTCATAAATCGTCAAAGGTGCGTCAAAAATCCGTGCAATGGTACCCATTGGCTGGGTTCAAGTTCTTTTTCTGAATGTCGATTCGTTTCGAGGTATCAGTGGCCAAGCACATGGAGATAACATTAAAAAGTCTCAATAGATTCATTGCATCTTCAGTTCTTAAAGGAACAATTTGATATGTGTTCCTTGGCAAAAATGTACATCTTAGATCAGAGTTAACAAAAGTTTTTCTAGCGTGCGTCTTCTTGAGGTGGTAAGGTTCAGGTTACTAGTGAAAGTGAACATTTTTGGCAGTAATATTTTTAACCTGATATTAAATTTTTTCTTGCTCATTCAGTGGAAAGGCAACAAAATATAGACGAAAGTAAAGAATGATCATCGCAGTAAATTTTCCAATTAAGCAATTGGAAAGAAGAAGCCTGAAAAAATCAGGGCTTCAACAGGATTCGAACCCGTAACCTCGCGAATACCGGTGCTATGCATGCTCTACCAACTGAGCTATGAAGCCGCACATTGGGAGCGAGGTCAATTTATTGAGTTCATTTTTTCCCTTGCAGTGAAGTAATGTGAAGTACAATGCAGTTTGAATGTAATAAAAATGAATTTAACGCAGTAAGAGAAAACGAGCATTTATTCGCTGTCAAGCCTTAAGTTTGAGGGAAATCTCTTACGATGTGTACGTGCACGCGCTCATTTGCGCGCGCTAATGACTCGAAAATCGTGCACAGTATGCACAATGCAATACAGAGGAATCACCTTAGCTTTTTTATTTCAATGAATATACCCTCGTGAGCTTTAGCTTTCAGCTAGAAAATATACACTTTACAGGGGTTTGAGTCAAACGCCCGACCTTAAAGTGACGCCAATGAATGATGATCATTTGGGATAAACTAAAAAATGTTCTAGTGATCTGTTTGCTTTCCAAACAATGCTAAAATTACGACTGAGTGGTTTGTCTCTTGTACAAAATACGTCTACAATACCAAGGTGAAGGTATTATTGTAAAAAAGTTAAAGATTGGGTAAATTGTAATTTGTCTTAGCGATTTTCCAACACACTAAGACAGGATGCAAGTGAAGAATGATCATCGCAGTTAATTTTCCAATTTAAGCAATTGGAAAGAAGAAGCCTGAAAAAAATCAGGGCTTCAACGGGATTCGAACCCATGACCTCCGCGATACCGGTGCGATGCTCTACCAACTGAGCTATGAAGCCACACATTGGGAGCGAGGTCAATTTATTGAGTTCATATCACCCGTGAGGAATGAAATGATGTGAAGTATATGAAATAATTCATATTTGAACTGCGGTTGTAGATGCAAGTGAAGAATGATCATCGCAGTTAATTTTCCAATTTAAGCAATTGGAAAGAAGAAGCCTGAAAAAAAAAATCAGGGCTTCAACGGGATTCGAACCCATGACCTCCGCGATACCGGTGCGATGCTCTACCAACTGAGCTATGAAGCCACACATTGGGAGCGAGGTCAATTTATTGAGTTCATATCACCCGTGAGGAATGAAATGATGTGAAGTATATGAAATAATTCATATTTGAACTGCGGTTGTAGATGCAAGTGGTGATATGAACTCAATAAATTGACCTCGCTCCCAATGTGTGGCTTCATAGCTCAGTTGGTAGAGCATCGCACCGGTATCGCGGAGGTCATGGGTTCGAATCCCGTTGAAGCCCTGATTTTTTTCAGGCTTCTTCTTTCCAATTGCTTAAATTGGAAAATTAACTGCGATGATCATTCTTCACTTGCATCTACAACCGCAGTTCAAATATGAATTATTTCATATACTTCACATCATTTCATTCCTCACGGGTGATATGAACTCAATAAATTGACCTCGCTCCCAATGTGTGGCTTCATAGCTCAGTTGGTAGAGCATCGCACCGGTATCGCGGAGGTCATGGGTTCGAATCCCGTTGAAGCCCTGATTTTTTTCAGGCTTCTTCTTTCCAATTGCTTAAATTGGAAAATTAACTGCGATGATCATTCTTCACTTGCATCTACAACCGCAGTTCAAATATGAATTATTTCATATACTTCACATCACACTAAGACAGGATTTGACTTTTTCCAATTTGACCCCGTGTGTGCGTAACCCATCAAATCACCAAGACTAGTCGAACTAGACCATTACCTTTTACCTTCCTGACAAGAAATACAATTCGTTAAAGTTATTAAGGTTTTCACCGTAAGAGACCATGTGCAGGATAGTGTTCCTTTAAAGGGGCTTCTTGACCATCGAAAAAATTACCTTTAAATTAAAGGAAACCTGAAAATAATACTTTAGAAAGATAGGAAAACACTAAAGAGATAATAAGAAACCATAAGGGAACAAGGATGGTTGGGGATGGGGAAGATTGACACGGATTACCAACAACGAAATTGAAAAATTTAGGATAAATTTTTTCAAACCGTTTAACCTTTGAGTGATCTTATTTTTCTTTTTTGAATCAGAGAATCTGAACAGTAACGATGACGACTTGATTGAAGGTGACATGAAGTTCTTACCTGGCCAACAAAGAGGCTCAGTTCCAACAAGTCTGTGGCCTAATGGGGAGTTTATCTATGACATCGAGTCGTCTTTGAGTAAGTCATACTTTATCCAATACATAAATATGCGTAACATTCATGTACCGTGCAACTCATCGACGTTCTCAGTGGTGCATCGGAGACAAATGGACTATGAGTGTAAAACAATATAAGTCCGACTTTGTTCCTACACTATCTTTTTTTCATCGTTATTGTATCTTTCTTTTTCTGACAGGCTCCCAGAGTAGTGCGATGAAAGTAATCAACAGTGCAATGAAAGCCTGGACAATGAAAACCAAAGGCTGCATAAAATTCAAACAACGTACTACAGAAAAAGCTTACGTGTCCTTTTTCAGAGGAAGCGGGTATGTCAGTTTCTACCTCATAGGCAGTTCGAGGAAGGGGTCTTGCTGATTTTATTCCTGTGCATAAATACTCGGAAGAAAGGTTTTTATATATGAAAAGTCAAATTTCTCTCGTATATTGTTTAGTTCTTATGACCTATTGGGTGACAGACGTGTAGACGACGTCATTATTAACAAAGTTTTCTGTTTTTTTTTTTTAATTATGTCAAACAGATGTTGCCGTTCGTCTGTTTAGTAATAGATCACAGAAGACGTCAAAATGTGGTAAGACCATCAATGACATACTCTGTCGTCTCGTGTGCCACTTTTTTTGTTCTTACCGCATTTTGAAGTCATCTGTGATCTTCTAACAGGCGAAATGCATCACGGAATCTACCTGGAAAATATTCATTGCTTTTAACCTTTGTTTCCCGAGTTTCTGTCGTCTCAAATTTCACAAAGGTCGTCATGAACGGTTCGCAGAGGAGATTCTGAACCGAATTACGAGTTTGATTGATAGCAATTTAAGGTCATTCCCCAGTATTGCATTGCGCATCCCTACTGCGCATAATTTTACGCGTGATTAGCGCGCGCGCATTAGAAAATGGCGGCTTCTTCTTTACGGCTGGGCCTCGCCAATGAAGTAAATCATCATTTTCTCGAAAACGACTACGGTGACTTATCATTTTTTTCTGTTGTTTTGAATTGAGTAGTAAATTACTCTCTGTATAATAATTATGGACCAATTCTCAGTGTTGAGCAAAAAACAATCGTCAGAAACGTGATTTTAGCAAGCAATCGTGACTATAATCATGGTGCTATTATAAGGATTTATATGGAATAAACAAGGTGCTGCTGCTCCTAAACGAACTTGGGGACCCGTCATTTTTATTTCAAAATTTAAGTTTCTATGATATAAACAATCAATTGGCAAAGTTTGAGAAAAATCTCAGTGTAGGTTCTATTTCAGTGGAATGACCTTAAGTAATTGGACGACAGCTTCGGAAACCGGATAAAATTTCACCGGAGAACAAAGACATCTCTCAGACTTCCGCAAGCTTCATTTTACGTAATACTTGATATTGTCAAGTACTTCTTTTTCTTAATCTAATTTTAAGACTGCTGAAATGCATTAAGGCCGGGAAACATTCAGTGCCTCGCTGTTTTTAGAACATGTTGACATGTCAAATCGTTTGCACAAAGTGGAAAAGTGACCTGCAGTTCTTTACATAATTGTTGGAAACGAAGTACTCATGAACAGGGTAATAATTATGACAAAATCCCTGTCAGCACATAAGCAGGTCACTATTTATTGCGCTTATTTTCACATTACGTGGTGGTCTCTCGCAGAACGGAAAGAACCAAATGGGTCGGGTAACAACCCTCGCACTGGTCTCATTCAGTTTTATTTATTTTTTATTTTATTTGCGTAACAGGTGTTATTCCTATGTGGGAAGAACTGGGACAAAACAACAACTGTCCCTCGCTGGAGGTTGCTGGAGACATGGGACTGTTGCTCATGAAATCGGTGAGCTTTTTTCCTGGGTGGCAAGTTTCAAAATTCTTTTACTCAGTCTGACTCACTCAGACATCCCCTATCCTCCTGTGGGTGGAACATAAAGCCCCGGCCAAACGATCGCAACATTTCAACGCAACAGATCGCAACATTGTTGGATGCAACATGTTGCGTGCGTTTGGCCACCCTGTTGCGACATGTTGCAACATGTTGTGTGTTGTTGGCTCAAATTTGAAAATGGTCAAATTTTTCATGCAACATTTGTGGATGTTGCATGATGTTGTAGTCGTTTGGCCAGGTTCGTGCAACAATGTTGCGCTTGGGGATGCGCACTAGTTCGACTTTCAACTCGCAAGACGTCGCAACATGGTGGCCAAACGCGTGCAACATGTTGGGTCCAACAATGTTACGATCTGTTGCGTTCAAATGTTGCGATCGTTTGGCCGGGGCTTAAGGCTACACAGCAACAGCTTCAATTCATCCCAGTCTTTCGCTTTACCTCATTTCAGCTCGTCAAGTCCATATGATTTCTCTCAACCGCGACAGTTCTCCTCAACCTTATCCTTGGTCTGCCTTTTTTTTCATTCAATACCTTAACGTAATACGAAGTGATCATGAATGGGACCCTGATTTAAAACTTTGCCATGAATCCTATAGTTTTAAATCTGTTGATTAAAGAAATTGGAAATGATAAGACTTCAAACTTAACCTCACGGACAAAAAATGTTTCGTCAAGGAGGAGTGTCATTATTTAGTGAACAATAAAAGCTAGAAAGAATAAACAGTAACAAATTTGAGAAAACTTGAGACAAATTAAAATTTGTTACCATGTGTCACGAAAAATTGTTGCGGGACTTACGTGAAGATTCGCGAATATGCTAATTTCGTCTCGAATCTTCTAGCATATTTAATTAGTGCTGTATCATCGTGATTCAGTAATTCTATTTTAAGCCATTTACGTATGTTGCTGTGAATAGTTTCTTATTGTAATATTACTTTATTTAGTATAGCCGGAAAGTTCTAGAATCTTTTGCTGTAAAGTATATAAGCCAATCGGTTTCGTGTTTAGATGGTTTTTATCCCAGGAGTGTTTGAGGAGTTTTACAGTAGTGTTTACTGAAGTGTGACGAAGGTCGCATGTAAAGTGTCGACAAGAGGTCGTGTCTGTTGAAGTGTAACAGAGAGGTTACGTGGATATCTGCCAGAGGCTGTGTTTTGACAAGTGTGACGGAAGTTCAAGTGTAACTGACAAGCCTAGCGTGTGCTTGTTGAAGTCTTGTGTGGAATTACTGCCTTCGTGTGGATTAAATAACTTAGTTGTTGTTTCCGAGATTCCTGTGTTCTGATTAGACTACAAACTATACCTACCACTAAAAACATTCGAACTTGCAACACCATGATAGTAAACTTAAGTGCGAGTTCAAGTCTAATGACCCATCAGGCGAACGCGTATCTTCGGATTCTGTAGCATGACGTGACCAGGCTTGAGTATTTCTACACCCTTCTGAATATTATAGTTAGTCAGTAGCAGTGCTACCACCCAGAATTAATTTCGCCTGTACCCATTTATTCACCTGGGTGGAGAGGCACTGTGAGAGTAACATGTCTCACCCAAGAACATAACGCTCTTTTCTTGGCACTAGATACAGGTTATTCCATAGAGGAAATGCTAGCAGGCGTTTCAAAACTGAGAGCACGCAATGGGAACGCTCTCTTGTTCAATCTCTCTGCCGCTTGAAAAGGGAAGAAAACTTCTGTTCCTCGAGCGAGAAAAATTCCCGAGAGGGACTCCCATATATATAAAAAAATACGGGGATGCTCGTCAGAAAATTTTGAAAAGAGCCAATAACAGGAGGTACCCAGACCCTCTTTGGTGGGTGTGGCTTGAATTTTTTTTCCTCCCTAACAGGTATTTAGCAATTATTGAATTCGGCTTTCGTAGGATATGAGGGTGTTATCCATAGAGGCCGAAGGCCTCATTGGTTCAATATTTGGTCAACATCAGCTGGTTACGGTCAATTTTGCGTGGGGTTTTAACCAATCAGAAACGGGGAAACATTTTCAATGAATAATGATAATTTTACATACATAGCACATTATCTCCTATCACATTTTTCTAACTCAATACCCTATCGCTAGAGGTGCGGTAAAAGCTCCAGCTGTGGACCTTTGAGGCTGAACATGTTCTTCTTAAAGGTACTACGAGCTTCCCTGTCCTTTTTATATGAAAGTCATCCCAGGCGGAGGGTGGGGGGGGGGGGGGATTGATAATACTGGCAGGCTTTGTAATAAAACAAGTGAGTTTTGTGATAATAATATCTGTTAAAAGTACTATGTTAATTGTAAATTGTTTATTTCTAATAGATACTGAAATTAAGGAATGTTGTGCAAACTTTGACTGGTAATTGTTGTCATTGATACACCAAGACTCATCTCCCAAAGCAATTATGACATGTTCTTCTCTTACGTTATTTGAATATTTCTTTTTAGGGCATGCCCTTGGCTTTCTCCATGAGCAATCACGCCCGGACAGAGACAATTACGTGGAAATCAAGTTTGAAAATATTCAGACTGGTAAGCCATCTTTTCTATTTTTTGTTTTCACGCTTGTCATTAAGACGTAATCAACAGAGTGAAATGGTCCAGCTTAATTGTCAGATTAGCATCAGAGGGATCAATTGTAAGCAGAATCCGACCTCCTTCCTACTGCGCAGTCTCAGTACCCTTTTTAAATCTCACTCAATGGAATGCGAATGAATCGATGTTGTTCGTTACGAACCAGGTACCTTCATCATCATCATCAATCTTTACATATACACGAAATCATATCATTTAACATGGTCTTCCTAAGAATCGTGTTTAAAACTAGACTTAAAACTAGAGGCCTCTCAAGTTCTTTTTCCAACAGCTCCATTGATTTTTACAGCTATGAAGTTGTTTCATTAAGTGATAAGAGAAAGCACGAAGCTTAAAGCTTCGACAGCTTCGCGCTCATAATGGCTGTTGTTGTGAAACTTTGAACAGTGGAGATTTTCCATAGCACAGGCATCCAAAGCAGCAGTGCTCCAAGCCTGAAAATCGCACCTAGTTCTTAAAGTCTCAAGAAACAGAAAAATGTTTTGAGCTACCTTAAGGAGCGAAAAGAAATTTCCAAGTAATTTAAACTGTTTTGAGCAATGGATCAGAAATTTTTTTAACAGTCAACGCATACTAGAATAATTAACAATTAGACTAGGAGCCCGAGTTTTCTACGAGCAGAGAGTCAACGAGGAGTAGCTGAGTTGACTATCGCTCGTAGAAAAAGAGGGCGAGTAGTCTAATTGTTTTAGTATAAAATTACCGTAGTCTCATTGTATAAAAAGAAAAAAAGTTCCAAGTAACGCCTAGAAAAGAACTGTTTTATTATGTTACATCAGGTTCAAATGTTTTCACGGATTCACAATAGACTACGGTAAATTTATACTAATGAATAATAGCCTTTCTTTGTAACTTCTCCTACCAGGCAAGGAAGGTAATTTTCGAAAGTCAAGCAGCGTGAACTCGCTTGGAACACCATATGATTACGGGTCCATTATGCACTATGGATCAAGATACTTCTCTAAAAATGGACAGCCGACTATTGTTCCAAAGAAGCCAGGGGTGAGTAAACTTTGTAGGGATGAAGAAAATGTCAAATTTATATTTCAGTTCGTACAGTAATTGACTTTAGATCTCGTCAAAGATTTATAACGCATGAAGTAGTCAAACTGAAGCATTCAGAAACTTGTATCCTACTTAGACGCGTTTTATTCTTACTTTATCATTTTCACCACTCCTTTTAGTTTTAAAATATGTGTTAAGACATCCACCACTATGTAATGCTGTAAATTCCTTAAAATTTAATAACATCGAAGCCTCAAAAAGTCTAATCTGACCAGCGGAAATATGTTTTTTTAGGATACCACGTTCTGTCAACCTTGCAGTAATCTTGACTCTCCTCGCTTTGCTCATTTGTTATGACTGAAAAAATTACGACGCGCGCATTAATATGAACTCCAGAGAAATTTGAAAGTTAATGATACAGTAGCACAAATTAGTTATGGCGTATTTTCTCAGTAGCACAGCAAACAGGGAAATCCTTATATTCAATATTCACCTCTTCAGTCTCAGAAATTTGAGCGGAAACTTATCAACTTACCAATGATGTTTGGGCTACTGGCGCTTTTGCCTCCCAAATATTTTGCACTTATTGGAAGTTAAAAACTCCAGGATTACCCCTAACGAGCTAAAACGTTCACCAAGTACTAAAGTCGCAAGTTATTTTAATGTTGGACACATTTGATTGGCTGCCAAAGAGGGGCCTTCTCTACGCAAAGTCGTACTACTGAACAAGCCAAAATGTAATGTCAGCAAATAGTCCTCATTTATATCTTTTGATCTATCACCTTGTTTTACACTTTGTTGTTTTTTCCATGGGCTAAACAGCTTCGAAAGCAAACTATTTTATTTCACCTTTAGGTAACTATTGGCAACAGAGTGGCTCTAAGTGCGATTGACGTTCAGCAAATGATGCTGTTGTACAAGTGCAGTGGATCAGCTAGTGAGTAATAAGTCGCATTCTGTTTAATGACACAGCTTATAATCTCTTTTTAAAATTTATTGATCTCGCTGCTCTCGTGACTTTGCTTGCGCGACTGCCGGTGAACTATCGTCAACTATCACGATCTTCATTGGCCGTTTGACCGTGTGAATGATAGTTGGTGATAGTTGATGATAGTTAGAAGAGAATCAACTATCATCGACTATCACGCGCCGTTTGTCTAGGGCTTTTAGACGACATCGGGGCAAAATTTTGTCTCATTTAGCATAAGGGATCCCTCGACCGATATATCGGTCGACATATCGGTCGACACTCGGCCAATATCATATCGTCAGAAATTTTTTTTTTCCCTAAAATATCACTGGACATAACATCAAGTGGGATCATTTTGATATTTTGATATTTTAGCGAAGGGCAAAACAGACTATCATTGTAAGATAAAAGAGACCTTATTTATTCAAGAACTTGAACCAGCTTTCAACGTCAACGTCGGAAGTGAAAAGCTGATGCTTTGTTAATCTATTATTTTTTACTCGGGCTTTCCAAAGGAAACGCCCGAGTTGAAATTTCGGCTTCGTTTTTTTTTCGTTCAGCCACAGTTTGCAATTCTTTAATTAATACGCATGCGCGAAGATTTTACTGATAGCACATAGCATGATGTAATGGCGGACGGAGAAGAGTTTATGCGGTGGAAGATCACTGAGCACAAATACTGTGTACGGATACAAAACGGATACAAAATGTGCACACAGCGTTCGCGGTAGATCGACACTAAAAGATGAGGAGCGCTTTCAGAACGGGTTGGTCCGCAAACCTTACGAGAGATCTCTTCATGAGCGAACATTTATGAGTGAACCTTTCATCGAGGAAAATGCTATATCAACTGAGCAAAATTATCTTATGTTAATCGAGAGATGCATAAACTAAAATCGTGTCTGTAGACGCGATCGTGAACCAAGCAGAATACCAATACGATGTTTGAAAAGTCTAAGGAACAAAAGCAGAAAGGTCAGAGAATTTGTCTATGCGCGTATTCTTTCGTGTACACACACACTGTATACCCAGTCATCTACATTGTACTGTTATGTAAATGCTTAAAATATATTTAGGAAAACGAAGTTTAACCTCGGCTATTGATCAAATATTGTTCGTTTGAATTCTTTTTGAAAGCGTTGAGCTCTCTCGTTTTGCCGATGTTTCTTCCGAAATGAATATTTAATCAGTGGCGTGTAACTTAACACTCCGGAAAGTACTTCCCAAGTAGACTCTGTGACCCCCTTTCCGGTCACCCCGCGCTTAGGTTTGCTTCCGATAAACACTCCATTTTGCTTGCAATTAACCCAACCCGGAAAAAAAAAACGTCTTCACACTACATAACAAATATGTTTTCCGCTTACTATATACGTAAGTAGTAACCCTGCATCTCCAGCATACCGAGACAAAAACAGTTACAAGATAAACCCATAATTACACTGAAAAAAGCCTTACCGAAGTACGTGCAACAAAAACAATGTTTATCTCCAACTCAAAGCCCGACGTGAACGCAAAATATGCGTCTAGTTATATATATTTTATATTTTACTGTTAAGTATTTGCTTAATCTAGGTTCCAGTCCCCTCACACCGCTTTGTTATATATAAATAGCTGTTTTAAATTTAAATAAATAAATATATAAATAAATAGTTTATTATCACTTCTGGCAGTTGAAAAACTGAATTAACAGTGTAGTTTACAATTAATGTTTACAAGCTAGGACTAACTACAATAAAAATGATAATAATTAGTCCACATTCATGCGAATCTAAATGTAAAAAAAGTCATTTGCTCTCTTTGTCCTTTTCATAGTTTTTGGAGCTGTAGTGCTTCCTGATCTTAATTGATATGGTATAGTTCGTGTTGTGACTTTGGGAGCCAGGAAAGATATAGGGTGGCTCTCATCTCTCATATCAGCCATCAACTTTTTACACCAGAGTATCCTACGATTTGCTAATGTTGACAGATTAGTTAGGAGTTAGAAATTTCAACGGCTACTTTTGAAATGTATGTAGAGTTACATACGAAACGTCAAGTCAGTCATAATCAAAATGAACAAGTTCGATATGTTTATCACTGCTGTTTGTGTCTTATTTTTGATCAAAGATATATGCTGTAATCCAAGACTGCATGACTTGATATTAGCTGGATGGCCGCCATGTTGTGCGACGTCGTCGTCGTTGGGCGTAGGCGCCCGTGATCCATGCCACTAGCCATTTTGACCATAAGAAAAGAGTGGCATGGGTTCCTATTTCTATGCATACACGTGGTTCCGTTTCTATAATTATGGAGCTCCGCTTATCTGCCCTTCGGGCCGCTGAAGCTCCGCTATAAACACATTTGAGTTGATTTGTAATTAAATTGTCGGTTTGCTCTTTTTTTTAGCTACCACTCCAACTCCGCCGGCAACTCCTCCAACCTGTGTGTGTAAGTACGCCAAATTGAGTCTAATTTATAAAACCTACATAACAATGAAGATATTTCGGTTTTAGCGGAGCTCATGCGCACAATCGTTTCTTGGAAAAAATCCCTGTTATCAGTTACTTCGGAGATTCTCTTTTTGTACTTTTTTTATCCTGTTAGAAAGTTGTTAAGCATGTTATAGAGGCAGCCAATTCTTGGGTAAACCTGTTAAAAATGTAAGAAGCAACATGCGATAATATCATCCAATAGCCTTAAAAAAGTTAAATGTCTTTTTCAGCTTCCGCTCAGGAATTCCTCCTCCTCTCTCTAAATTGTTCCATAGTCACTTATTATTAAGCTACTAAAGCCACATAAACAAATTGCTGTAGACTAAAACACTGCAGAGAAAGAAAGGCAAAAAAGAGAAGTTGACTATTGCCGTTGATCGCTGATTTAAGCTAATTTTGTTCAAAACAGCTTTTGTCTGCAACTTTGACAGCAACAGTTGTGGATTCAAACAGGACAAAGATGACAAATTTGACTGGACAAGAAGAAGCGGGAGTACACCTTCTTCAAACACAGGACCAACTGGCGACCACACCACAGGAAAAGGTTTAAACTCCGGCAGTAAAAAATCGACCAGCTGAAACATTTCTATTTGAGGCATTTTTATTATAATAATACACATGAAAAATTACTTGATTCTGATTGGCTGAGAGCAGTGCAGTTCAAGTGTAACACCAGTGCAAAACGTGTAACACCAGTGCAAATTACAAGTCGTAATTCTGGATTATGATTTATAGATAGACAATGAGATATTTTGTAGGCCAATGATCTCATGTAAAGCAATGACAAAAATTTTGTACGGAAACTCTGAAAAACGTTTTCTAAAATGCGAAAAAAATGGCTTCAAGAAACATATTCCGGCAAGAGAAGAATGATCATCGCAGTTAATTTTCCAATTTAAGCAATCGGAAAGTAGAAGCCTGAAAAAAATCAGGGCTTCAACGGGATTCGAATTCACTTGCATCTACAACCGCAGTTCAAATATGAATTATTTCATATACTTCACATCATTTCATTCCTCACGGATGATATGAACTCAATAAATTGACCTCGCTCCCAATGTGTGGCTTTATAGCTCAGTTGGTAGAGCATCGCACCGGTATCGCGGAGGTCACGGGTTCGAATCCCGTTGAAGCCCTGATTTTTTTCAGTCTTCTACTTTCCAATTGCTTGAATTGGAAAATTAACTGCGATGATCATTCTTCACTTGCAACTACCGGTGATATTTAAAAATTCTCTAATCTGTACTGCAGTGAAAGTTAAGAATTAACGATCAACTGACCTGCTCTCAGCCAATCACTGAATGAAGCAAATTTTCAGCCATATTTTTTGATCATTCAATTATTTTTATTTTCTCAGTCATGTAATAAAGATCAGATATCCAAGCACCATCACGGTCATTATTACCTTGGTTTAAACCTGATGAATTATTAACGAGTTTGAGAAGAACGTTTAAATAATATTGTACGGTGTACGTATGTGATTTCCTTGGGGTTGGCACTTGATTTTGAATAAGCCTGCACCTCTACGATCGAATTAAGAAACATTTGTATTGCAGCATAATCAACTTGATTGATTTATTTTTTTAATTACTTCATAATATATTCGTTTTCTTTCTCATTTAAATAATTATAAAACCAGACGTCCGTATCTTTCAGGTTATTACATGTACATTGAGACATCAAGTCCGCGGAAACCAGGGGACAACGCCAAAATCTCCCGGCTGGTTACACTCTCTGGAAAATCTTGTTTGAAGTTTTATTACCACATGTACGGAGGCCACATGGGAGAATTGAAGGTTAAGCTATGTGATCGAGTTATTTTTAACAAGAGGGGAAATCAAGGAAACCAGTGGAACATGCACCAACTTCATCTCCAAGGAACAGGATCCAAAGAGGTGAGAACGAGGCTTATAACATAACGAGGCCATACAAACTCCGTCCAAACTGCGCAAATTCCGTTATCTCATTTACATTGCTATCTTATTTATCGGGTTAAATTTCTTCAAAAGCTCACAATATACCAGCAAAAAATTACACGCGGCTCATTCTTTAACAGCAGATCTCTTGTAGACGACTTCATGTAAATGCCCAATATTAATTCACGTAAAGAGGGACAATTTACCAAAATCACTCCTCTGTTGTTGATTCAAATGGAGGTGCATTTCTTCGTAGCACTTGTTTATTTTAGTTTGATTTAAAAAAAGGTTGAAGCTATAAGATTGCTCACTTTGGGAATTAGCCTAACATTTTGAATTGAAAATGATATTGCTCAAGTGGCTAACATTATGTTGTAGTGATGAACTTTTCCGGGTATATGGCTATCATTTTGTATTCTGTTGTTTCACATGGCTATTTATGGATGCTTAGAGGGCAAATACATACTAATCTGCCCCCTGGGCATCCCATAATAGCTATTGAGACAATATGAATCAAACTGGCCGCCGCATCTCCGTAAAGTTTCATTGCAGAGCTTCAGACTCAGTGTCGGGGCTCTCGCAGAAAGCGTATAAATCACGAACCTATGTAATCTTGATTTTAACGCCATTCATTGAATCCTTTTGCAGTTGACCTTTGAGGGAATAAGAGAAAGTAACTACCAAGGAGATGCTGCGATTGACGACATCACCATATTTGACTGTTAGGAAGAAAAGTCCCTATTGTAGAATTGGAGTGGGAATAAAAGACAATGTAACATTTATCTTATTCTGGATCGTATTTGAATTTGAATAAAGCAAATAGAACAGAGCTGCATAAAAAAATGAAATTATCTCTTGGCATAAAAAGTAATACTGACCATATGCGCGAAAATATGAAATTTCCTTTATTTGAACTGCGGAGAATGATACGGAGATGTGATTGATTATTGGCAATAAGACCTCGTGTCGTCCAACTCAGTCTGTAATCATACTCGTGATAAACAAATCGGACTTCCCCTGCTGTCGTCCGATTTTGTTATCACTCTTATGATTACAGACCGAATTAGACGACACGAAGTCCTATTACTATTACTTATAAATTGCGAGAAGCAGGTTATCGTCGCCATCGAATTCAAGCAACATCTTTTGCTCAAGTTTTGCTAAAGAACTCTATCAGATATCTATATATTATTTTGTGAAAAAGGAATAACATCTCGTCAAATAATATATATATTTTTGATTTATTTGGTATAATATAATATACAGCTATACATAATATACAGCTAAAAATGTTAAAGGGGCGACCCAATGAAGGTGGGACTGGGATACGTCTTAGAAAAGACCAGGTATTTTGCCTTGTTGACTCGCAAAAGGTAATATTTAATTTTAAAGAGACAGGAGACTGGAACAGAGCATGTTGCCAAAGCAACATCAAAATGTATATACCATCTGGTATATTTCGTAAGGTGCAACATCCCTGCCAAGTTTCAATGACATTGCTTCATTATTGGCGGAGATATTCTTAATTTTGTGTCACACCACTGTACTTGCAAAACCGGTGACGTCATCAGTGACCAAATTTGCATAATAGGAAAACTTGTATATATCTGGAACAAAAAAACAGATATCACAAAAAAATGCGCCATTTACTCTACTTTGAAAAGCCTTTCAGATGAGTGTATTTTTTAAATGACTTATTTTTCAGGTCATATGCGCTTTAAATCAACTAAATTAAATTAAAAGAGAATTCCCCTCTTATTTCACAATTAATTTAGTATTTTTGAAGTTTCAAAAGAGAGTTAGAATAATAGAATGTAGCTAAATTAATTAGCAACTTAGAAAGAACAAACTGAACCAAAATGATCAGGATTTCTCTTTGATGGCCCTCATTACAAAGGCCATACATGAGTGTTTCTTACTCCTCTGTGTGTAACGTAAGTTCTTTTCAACAAGGGTTAAAGCTATCCCTTTTTTCTCTATCCATTTTTTCTCTGTATGTCGGTGTTACTTTACTGACAAGGTTGTGCCCACATCTCAACGGTCGAGTTTCCCGAAATTAAAGTAGCGACAACTTAAAGTGACGACGCCGAAAAAAGCGATAACAACGGGCTGCTAAATCAACTGAACGAATGTCGATACTTTTAAAACATTAGGTATTTGCTCGAAGAAGAGAAGATACTTTAAACAATCTCGTTTCAATTTTCAATCAAGGTTTTACGCCTCTCCATCATACTTTCTGTAGTGAAGGAGAAGTCAAGAAGTACACAACCTAAACACTCAAGTGCCATCGTTTTACGCAGAGCCAGGCAGATTACTTCGCTAATTTGTTTTTGTTTTAGTTTGAGTTTTTGTATTATTGTTTGTTTTTCTTTTAGTTTTTTTATTATTGTTTGTTTTAGTTTGAGTTTTTGTATTATTGTTTGTTTTAGTTTTTGTCTTATTGTTTGGTTTTTGTTTTAGTTTGAGTTTTTGTATTATTGTTTGTTTTAGTTTGAGTTTTTGTATTATTGTTTGTTTTTGTTTTAGTTTTTGTCTTATTGTTTGTTTTTGTTTTAGTTTGAGTTTTTGTATTATTGTTTGTTTTAGTTTTAGTTTTTGTCTTATTGTTTGTTTTTCTTTTAGTTTGAGTTTTTGTATTATTGTTTGTTTTTGTTTTAGTTTTTGTCTTATTGTTTGTTTTTGTTTTAGTTTTTGTCTTATTGTTTGTTTTGTTTTAGTTTTTGTATTATTGTTTGTTTTAGTTTGAGTTTTTGTATTGTTGTTTGTTTTTGTTTTAGTTTTTGTCTTATTGTTTGTTTTTGTTTTAGTTTTTGTATTATTGTTTGTTTTAGTTTGAGTTTTTGTATTATTGTTTGTTTTTGTTTTAGTTTTTGTCTTATTGTTTGTTTTTCTTTTAGTTTTTGTATTATTGTTTGTTTTAGTTTTAGTTTTTGTATTATTGTTTGTTTTTGTTTTAGTTTTTGTCTTATTGTTTGTTTTTGTTTTAGTTTTTGTCTTATTGTTTGTTTTTGTTTTAGTTTTTGTATTATTGTTTGTTGTTGTTTTAGTTTTTGTATTATTGTTTATTTTTGTTTTAGTTTTTGCATTATTGTTTGTTTTTTCTTTTAGTTTTTGTATTATTGTTTGTTTTTCTTTTAGTTTGAGTTTTTGTATTATTGTTTGTTTTAGTTTGAGTTTTTGTATTATTGTTTGTTTTAGTTTTAGTTTTTGTATTATTGTTTGTTGTTGTTTTAGTTTTTGTCTTATTGTTTGTTTTTCTTTTAGTTTTTGTATTATTGTTTGTTTTAGTTT
>JAHPZR010026668.1:0-11966 GCA_019787425.1 Platygyra sinensis
CCACTTCAAGTACTTACTACCTGCGGTCAACACCAACTGGTGGTATAAGGATGGTATGAGATTGTTGTTGAGGATGAACAATCGCTGCTAGGGCTTCAGAGGGGCCAGGCTGATGTTACGCAGCCCCTCGTTCAGCTTGCCAGCGATGTCCGCCCTTGTTCTCATCGGAGAGAGGAACCCCTAGGTATTGTTGGACACCTGTGATGTCAATAGCGGGTATTGGTTGCCCCGAAAATTCACAGATGGGGGTGTGGGTTGACAATCCACATTTTCCTCTTGCCATCAAGGTCAATTCGCAGAGAAGCGGACTTGCCATCCAGCCCCGCACTAACTTCCAAGCCACTGAGTTTGAACTTAGCAGCAATGTCGCTGAGCAGGTACTGGAGGACGCCTGGTGTCCTGGCGATAAGCGCTATATTGTCTGTGAAAGCTCCAGCATTCACTCTCGTCTCACAGACAACAAGTTAAGGAACAATTTATATCTCCCTGTTTTCTCTACCAGTCTGGTGATACTTTGTTTTGTTTTTTTGTCTTATACTTGTCGGCAGCCAACCACAAACTTCACTTCTGTAGGCAAACTTGACCGAACTCAGGAAGTTGTATCGTGCATTTGGTCTTTGTGCCAACCATTGAAGTAACCATTTCGCTGGACAGGCATTCGATGAACTCTTCTACTCCAAAAAGCACTGAAATTCTTTTGGGTTCTGTGGGTACTCAGAACTGCATTTACCACAGTTGCACCTACAGAAGAACCATTAATAAGTAATTAATGTATAAGAACCCAACATAATGAAGCAAACATGCAAATGCTCTAGGTCTGACTCACCATGAATTTAGGGGTTCTTTTTTCTCATAACCGTCCTGAAGCCTTTAGTTTGAATTCAGCTTGGGTCTCTTTCTTCTGTTCATACTCACTCACAAACCCACTCTTCAGTTGCTATTGGTCATCTTCATAGTACACTGCATCCCACATTAAGTACACCAAGGACATTTTATGGAAATTTTTCTCATATTTAATGTTTTTGTCTTTAAATTGTTGTCAAATGTAAATTGAGTGATTTTCACTTAAAATGTTGTTTATGAGTTTCAGTAGACGTTCTCACCTAAAACTAAATCACTGACATTTTATGGGCTTTCCCTGTTTGTGGTATGTCCCAGCGAGAAGAGAACTCAACAAAAGCTCTTCTCTAGTGGAGGGTTTCGATAATGATTCTGTCCCTGAATATGGTAGAGACTTATTATGAGCATTTTCTGTGCAAACTACGTCCATGGCCCTGACACTTCGACACACTAACAGATTGGACCCAACTCTGCGAAGACACTATCCACTCGATACAAAATCTCGAGTGACAGCATTTGAAAACCATGTAACATTAAATCTGAACAGCTTCCGAGCGAATTGCAAAATATTAAAAGCGCATTTAATTTTAGATCATAAGTCCTGCGAGCTTTTTTACAAAACTAAAAATGAAATGCAGTAGGAGGACGGCTTACCTTTTTCCCAGACCATAAAGCATTCATTCGGAATAGTTCATATAGAGCATTGTAATTCTTGAAACTTTGCAGCGGCTGATCGTCCACCAAATGTATCTTGAAGACATCGTCCCTTTAAGACTTTAAAACCCATTTCTTTCCACTCAGAATTCTTGAGCACATTTCCTGTTCGTTCGTGAGGCCTTCAAAAGTGTATTTTGATCCAAGATGGAGCAAAAGGAATGAAAACCTGCCTTTACAATTTTGCATTGGACTCGACGACAGACGCCATTTTGTAAACATGTACTATCACCTTTGTCCCAGCCCCTCCCCGCCACATATATGAACATACGACAATGGCTCGACTTTGTGGACAAAACCAACCCTAGTAGGGGAGACAGGGGGAAACGTGTTTAATTCACGCTTAATGTGGCTTTAATGCATAAATTAATTGTTTACAGGAATGGAGTGACAAATCCACCCATCACTAAACCTCATGGTCACTAAACCTCATGGTACAAAATACATACCATGAGGTAAAAAGGCTGTGGCAGCCAGGGGATTTCAAGAATTTGTCAAAGGAGGTGAGTGTTTTGATCTTAGTGTTATTCTTATGAACGATTGATAGTCTGAATATCAAAAGAGAGCACAATAAGGTATTGAAATATTAATTTTTCATGGTAATTTTTACTGATCATTATCAAACTTCTATCGTGATTAGTTCCCACCAGTACTGCGTTGGCTTCGAGATCCCAGCTAATGACTATGACTGGAAGTGCCCTCTCTGCATTGCAGAAGATCTCATGTGATGTAAAGTTTGTTTAATCTTTTCAGAGTAACAAAGAAATAAATTGCATTCGAATTTTCATCATATTAAATCAAACAAATTTAGAACCATGGAAGGGGTATTTGACATCAGTGTTTTCCCCCTGGGTAAAGCATTTGACACAAAAATAGGCAAAAATGTAAAATCTCCCTAGGTGTGCCTGCCCCCCCCCCCCAGGGGCTTAACATTGACTGGTGCATTATAAACAAAACTACTAGTTCTGATATCAAGGCTAGGTTCGCTAAAAATTAACTTTAATTAGATAATAGCTATCAAGAAGATTACTAGTTTTTAAACACAGCTTTCGCAGATGTTCGGGCAATGATAGATGTTTTCAGCTTTCATTCCCCATAAATGAGGCTGATAAAACTCTAAAATTCGTGTCTTCGCTAGCAAAGGAGTAACTCTATGGCGCCGAGCTTAGACTTGCTACAAGTCGACCTCATGAATTTCAGAGTTGAATACGTTAGGCCGTTGTTTAGGTTGCGAAGCGGCCGAGCGAGCAAGAGGTACTGAATAAACAAGACGCAGGGCTTTTCAAATCTACGCAGAGCTGTGCATCGATCGGCAACTTGAAAGCATCTGTCGAAACCATTTATTCGGCCACATTGACCCGTACTTCGAAAGCTGTGACATATTGAGACAACACCTTTTAAGAAATTCATGGCAAACTTCAGAAAACGAAAAAAAACTCACTCACTTTCCTGGCTTTCGGATGTCCACAGTGAAACCCAACAGCTACGGAGACAAAACGCAAAATGTTCTTTGTCCAAGAAGCGTGGGTTGCCTTCTTTCCCACGTGATCATTGACGTAATTGCTGACTCATTTCCTCGAATTCTATTAGTTTCGAATGTTGTCTTGAATTTGTAATTTTCTCGCAACCAATGGTAAGGGTTACGATAATTCACGATTGAGTGACAACATTCATTGTGGTTCATGACAGATTCACAACAAATGGTTACGCTTTACCTGTCCCTCATGTACCTAGTCACACAATAGACTTGTACTGA
This sequence comes from Platygyra sinensis, assembly GCA_019787425.1. Classification (NCBI taxonomy): domain Eukaryota; kingdom Metazoa; phylum Cnidaria; class Anthozoa; order Scleractinia; family Merulinidae; genus Platygyra; species Platygyra sinensis. The sequence continues at coordinate 3,311 of JAHPZR010026668.1, forward strand.
AAACCTCACTCAAACCTCTATAAAAAAATTTCACACTTGTGCTGTATGAAGTAGTGATGGAAATTTCTACAGCTCTGCATAGTGTCTGGATTTGCATATGCAAATAGCAGACACAAAAACTGCATAACAGTGCAAAAACACATTAACTTCAAAACAACCCTACCCCCCTGCAACTTACCCAGGCTACCCCAAAAGGCTAACCCAAACCAAGGTACTCCAAATATATACCAGAAAATAGCCTTGCATCTGTGCAGCAATACGACACCCAGCTAGACACAAACCTACTCAATTTAGGGGAGACACTGACATTGGAAAAACAGGTATAAGGCCCAATACAAAAACTCGGCAAATGCAAAGTCTAGCGCAAAGCATGCTCTTTAGAACAGCCCCATCCGCCCTGGGATTTAATCAAGCTACCCCAGATGCATACCAGATATCCCTGTGTCTGTATAACATCATGAGACCTAGCTAAACAAAAACCTTTCTCAATTTGAGACAGTGAACCTTGAAAGACAGGGACAAGCCTTGGTACTAAAACTGAGCAAATCCAGAGTCTAGCACAAAGCATGCTCTTTAGAACATTAAGTTACCAGGTTACTCCAAATTCATACCAGAACAGGAGCCCATTACCTGGAACCTCCATATGTGCTGTACCCTTGAATCAACCCTTTCCAGTAAAGAATTATTTTTAGAACAGGCTTTCCCATGAAAATACATAGGGCCAATTATTTAAACGAAGTCTAGGTTAACCATTGTGTAGGGCTAAGCTGCGGTTTAGACATTGTCTCAATAAACAACAGCTAAACAATGTTTAAAATTCATCATTGAAACGCGACTGAACCATGTTTTCTTGAGTCAATGGCTAAACCATGTCTCACAAGGAAATGCATTGTCTGCGGAGTTATTTCGTATGTCAATTTCAAGATAGTGGTTATTTCGCTGCGACATGGCTTCATAGACAAGTCAAACAAATTTCAGCAAACGAGGACAACTTTCATTGGCCGTATTCGGTAGAGACTTTCTTGAAGTAGAAAGCAAAGGCTATATGTCAGGGAAACCTTGGGAAAAAAGGCAGAGGCATGAGTGGAAATTTCAACTTATTTAACTCCCGGAAACCTAATAGTAACATGCACGACCTCAGTCAGCTTCAAGGATGCTGGAGACGACTGAAACTCCAGTTGAAAAAGGACCATGACTTTCATAGTTGTGAAAAGTGTACAAAGTCATAAAAAGTGAAAAGTGAAGTGAGGATAAGTGTACAACATCATTGAACTTTCTCTTGGTATCAGCCAGGTTCTCCAGGATTGACAGGAATAATCTTTTTTTTTTTGCAATGGCCCTTGAAACCTTGTGAATGCCTGTGCATGCAGCCAATACAGATACACCAAATAAATCACTAGTAACCCTCTTGCATTCTCTTTTGAAGATCTCCATTTAGAATTTTTATTAGGTCACTTAACAAGTCTTTTCTCAGGCGAAAACACAATCGAAGTCCTCGTTGCCGTATTGCTCTTTTGGGTTAAATCTTTTCCTAAGATGCCAAATTTCTCAAACGAGTATATTAGATCGATTGAAATAGTTTTCTAACTGTCTGTAGCACAGGGGTCCCCTTTTTCATTATGATTGGCCATGAAAATATCGTTAAACAGTGTTTAAACCTTCCTTTGACCAGGTCTAACTCACTATTGTTCCTTAGTCAGTGATTAGGCACTGTCTAAACACTGTTATGGTAAAACATTTCAATAATTGGTACTCGTGGTTTAAACCTGGGTTAGGCGATGACTTTCATAAACGTAGTCTAAATTTTGTTTAAAATATTGGCCCATAGTTTCCAAGGACATCTGCGTGTTGCCCTAGTGAGAAAATGGCAGCGTAAGAGGGAAATTGGCCAACTAGTTTACTCCTTGTTCCTTCACTGCTTTCCTTTATATGCTTTATCCATCTTCCCTTTATGACCAAGGGAAGCTGGTTACCAGCTAAATAGTTAAAATCTGATAGAAATCAAAGTGTTGGAATATATCAGGAACCCGAGCGTGTGTTTCTTGTCTGGATTAAGACCAGGGTGATTACTCAGTTTCAGTAATTATTTAGTTGGATGCTATGGAACGAATCCTTTTGAAAAAACAAAAAATTAAGTGTTCTGGAGATGGGTTGAATTTATCTGAGGGAGAACGAGTTAAGTTAGTAAAAGCAGGAAGACGTTAAACTTTGCCCCCGCAGATCGCAATGCTACCGAAGGGAACACAAATTCCAGTAGCTCCATTGACAATGTCGCCAGCTTGGAAACAGCAAGGGAAAAGCTAAAAAGAAAAAACTCCTTCAGAAGAATGATGGGGTTGGGATATCGGAAAGTTGGCTCTGACGAATTTTAGCCACAAGTTTAGCTGGCAAGATATCAGATCTTACTTTGGAGCACTCCCCCTTCGAGAGCTCAGATGAAATCGGCAGTGTGCGCACATTGTATCCATCTGAAAAACACACATATGACAAACAGACAGTACCATTTCAGCCTGTTTGACTTATTGTCAATGTTGACGGCACTTGGAGTTAACAGTGTCAGTGTATGAACATGTAATTATCAAGTCAGGCAAACTTCAAGAATCGGCGAATGGCGCTGTTGTGGAACTTGCAAAGAACCTTCTTTATTCTCATAAACACTGTGCCCTGGATTTCTGGAAGACTACGAAGCATTGGGATACAAGCCCAAGAATATCCGCTTTATGGCTGGGCTGGTGAGAAGTGTGCATTCAAAGAAATGCACACTTTAACGTATTCCTCCTCATCTCAAGAATGATTAAATGCTTCTGACCCTTGGTGGAGATGAGTTTGTCTCAAGTGTTTACAGGCCATAGGGTATGAAGAAACAGTTGCGAAGAAAAAAAATTTGGATGAATCCACGAAGTTAAATAAGCAAACACCAAGTAGTCACTACCCATGGAGATACCTTTCTCCTGCCAGAAAAAACTAAACGTGCAAGGAACATTCGTGAACACAATCAGGGCTGAGCAAACGAGTTAAGCAATTTTACAAACTAACAAAGATTGAGTTGCCGGGTGAACAATCTAAGGAATTATGTAATCTCATTTGAGCAATTGAGGGTTCCGAGATAGGGCAGATAGAGCTACAGAAAATTACTGCGAAAGGAAATAGGCTTGAAGGAAAAGGGGTTTAAAGGGAGGAGACTGCATCAGTGAAGTGTGGCAAAAAGACTGATTGAGCGTCTTCAGGAACCATCAAAGCAATGATATGGATGCAACTGGGTTCTTTTAATTTTTAATCTTTTGCAATTTTTTATATATATATTTTCGTTATCTTTTTTACCTTTTCTCTCCAATAAATCAGGCAAAGGCGAAATGACTTAACTTAATTGTTCTCAGGAAAATTCTGCTAAAAGAGTCAAGGGCTTAGCTCATTGCCTGTGGTAACTTTTTGGAAGGATTTCAAAAATAAATTAAAACGGCTCGATACAGTCAAACCTGTATATAACGGTCACCCTTGGGAAATGGCCAGGTGACAGTTATATACAGGGTAACTGCAGTACACAGGCTTCCTTTAACCTCCCCTAGAAGTCAATAAATAAATAGCATTTTTATGCACAAATAACCACTCAATTTATGTTCTCATGACAATAACCAGTAACAGCAACGCAATAAACAAGATGAAAAGCCCATAAAATGTCAGTGATTTAGTTTTAGGGAGAACGTCTACTGAAACTCATAAACAACATTTTTAAGTGAAAATCACTCAATTTACATTTGACAACAATTTAAAGACAAAAACATTAAATATGAGAAAAATTTCCATAAAATGTCCTTGGTGTACTTAATGTGGGATGCAGTGTACTATGAAGATGACCAATAGCAACTGAAGAGTGGGTTTGTGAGTGAGTATGAACAGAAGAAAGAGACCCAAGCTGAATTCAAACTAAAGCTTCAGGACGGTTATGAGAAAAAAGAACCCCTAAATTCATGGTGAGTCAGACCTAGAGCATTTGCATGTTTGCTTCATTATGTTGGGTTCTTATACATTAATTACTTATTAATGGTTCTTCTGTAGGTGCAACTGTGGTAAATGCAGTTCTGAGTACCCACAGAACCCAAAAGAATTTCAGTGCTTTTTGGAGGTAGAAGAGTTCATCGAATGCCTGTCCAGCGAAATGGTTACTTCAATGGTTGGCACAAAGACCAAATGCACGATACAACTTCCTGAGTTCGGTCAAGTTTGCCTACAGAAGTGAAGTTTGTGGTTGGCTGCCGACAAGTATAAGACAAAAAAACAAAACAAAGTATCACCAGACTGGTAGAGAAAACAGGGAGATATAAATTGTTCCTTAACTTGTTGTCTGTGGAGACGAGAGTGAATGCTGGAGCTTTCACAGACAATATAGCGCTTATCGCCAGGACACCAGGCGTCCTCCAGTACCTGCTCAGCGACATTGCTGCTAAGTTCAAACTCAGTGGCTTGGAAGTTAGTGCGGGGCTGGATGGCAAGTCCGCTTCTCTGCGAATTGACCTTGATGGCAAGAGGAAAATGTGGATTGTCAACCCACACCCCCATCTGTGAATTTTCGGGCAACCAATACCCGCTATTGACATCACAGGTGTCCAACAATACCTAGGGGTTCCTCTCTCCGATGAGAACAAGGGCGGACATCGCTGGCAAGCTGAACGAGGGGCTGCGTAACATCAGCCTGGCCCCTCTGAAGCCCTAGCAGCGATTGTTCATCCTCAACAACAATCTCATACCATCCTTATACCACCAGTTGGTGTTGACCGCAGGTAGTAAGTACTTGAAGTGGTGGAGAGTATCTGCGAGATGAGCGCAGAAACGTATGAGCGTTTCTTCACTGGCAGGAAGCACAGATCCAGATGGATGGAGGCGATTATCCTGAATGCAGAAGGTGATGAAACGACGCTGAGCTGATGAATAGCAATTCCGTGTCGATGGAGCAAGGCCATGAGTTAGGTAGAATTGACACTTGTCTGTCAGACAAGATCCAAGTCCAAGAGGAGCTGCCGAGGGATCGGGGTCTGATGGAGTGCTGCGTGAGGGGCCAACTGACGGAAACGCTGAAACTGAAAACGAGAAAGCGCGTCAGCGATGGGGTTACACTTTCCCTGACTGAGGAGGCTGTGAAGGAGAAGGAGTGATGTGCCACTAGAAGACAGAGGTAACGAACCAAAACCATTATGCCGGGGGCCCTCGAGGTGCCTGACCGCAGGATTGCCACCACTGAGCTGTTGTCGGATCTGAAGTTAACCCTCTTAGATGTCCATAGAGGACCCCATACGTAAGCTGCAACCACAATAGGAAAAAGTTCCTTGTACTCAATTGACTGGGAGACCTGCGAGGCCAGCCAGGAGCCTGAGAACCACTGGCGTTGGAACAAGGCCCCATAGCCTAAAGCCCCTGAAGCATCTGAAGAGACCTCAAAATCCGGCAAGGGGGCCCACTGGGGATACTGAAGAAAACTGCAGCCGTTCCAAGAGCGAAAGAGTTCTCGCCACCAAGTGAGGTCGAGAAAGAACTCCCGGTTGAGGCGAATTGGATGATCCTCACGACGGAAAGCACACAAAAGGTTAATCATGCGGCGTAAGAAGGAGCGACCTTGAGGAACCACCTTGCAGGCGTGCTGGAGATGACCAATTAGCGACTCGAGGTCCTTCCGTTTACATGAACGCTTGTGAGACCATTGTTCTAACAGAGCAGTTGTATTGTCAAACTTGTCTTTCGGGAGACGAGCCTGTAGGAGTACGGAATCTAGTTCAATCCCCAGGACAGTCATACACGTACAAGGGCCTTCGAATTTTTCTGGGTGGAGGGGGATGCCAAGCTGAGAAAAACAATGGATGGAGTTATCCAGATTGCGTTGACAAGCAAGAGAGCCAGGTGGGCCAAGGGTATGAAAGTCATCTAAATAGTGCATCAGGAAGGAAACGATGTAATTCTGTTTTGCGATCCATTCAACCAGGTCAGCAATACAAGTGAAAATGTAAGGAGCGGACCTGACGCCAAAAGGAAGGACCATGTCCACGTAATAAGCCCCTTGCCATTTCATGCCCAATAGTGGGCGATCCTCTGGGTGGATTGGTACAATGCGGTAAGCGCTCTGAACATCGAATTTAGCCATCAGGGTGCCCCGACCCAGCTGCATAATGCCTGCCATGATGTCGTCCACCTTCATGTACTGGAGGGAGTAATCCTCGCTGGCAATTCCATCATTGACGCTGTGACCCGATGGGCTGGACAAGTCCAGGATAAGGCGCCATTTACCTGGCTGATTGTGTTTGGGGATGGCACCAAAGCGACTGACATGAAGACTCTGGAAAGGGGGCCGAAGAAAGGGACCTGCCACCCTGCCCAATTGTACTTCGGTATGGAGGTAATTATCTATGACCTGGGGGTTCGCGACAGCTGAAGCCATGTTTCCTGAAGCTGACTTAAGGGAAATCTTGTGGTTGAAGCCGAGGTGAAAACCATGACGTAGACCCTGGATGACATAGGCGGCTTTGTCTGGGTGTGGATAGTTGCGAAGTTCGTACTGCAGTCTGTCCACCACAATGGGGGAAAGCTGTGACACTGGTTTTAAGGGGCATGCTGCTGGGAGAGTGGAGGTGGTGTCCTCAGAAGACGATGAGACAGGTTGAAGGCCAGCGTGTTGAGAAACTGGAGCTGGAGAAGAATGCCACCGTAAAGGACAAATGTTAATCGACGGCGACGAATCAAAGCTATGTACAGGATTGGCTGGGCTGTGAGGGTCTGCGGTACCATGATGAGAAACTAGAACACAGGTAGAATGCAACTGTGATGGACCAACATAAATCAACAAAGAAGAATCAAAGCTTTGTACAGGATTGGCCAGGCTGGGGGAGTCTGTGGTAGCGTGTAAAGAAACTGGAACTGGAGGAGAACGCAACTGTAACGGGCGAACATTGATCCACGGAGACGGAACAGGGCTATTTACAAGATGAGCTGTGCTCAGAGAGTCAGCGGTAGCGGCGGCCCCCCTTTTGCCGGTTGGGGGAGCGGGACCGAGCTCTGCGAGGGGGGCGGTGTGGGCAGTGGGTACTTCGATGGTCTCCATCGCACGATTCGCAGGCATGACGAAACCGGCAACGGCCAAAGGGCCAGCTACAACGCCCATCATTCCATGAGTGACAGTATTGTGTGGCGCTTGAGTTGCCAGTGGCAGCGGGTGCCCCGGAAGACGGTGAAGCTAGCAATGGCGGAGGATCCGGTAGAGATGTTGAAGCGGAGGGAGATCTTGTGTGGAAATTGTAAAGATCAGCATTCATGCGAGACCAATCCGTGGAACCTGAGGCCGCTGCTTCCTTCCTGTACGCTATGTCGTAATTGAGCCAAGACCTGTCACGGAAACGCTTAGCAGTTTGGATGATGAGCAACTTGTATTTATGAAGGTCAAGCCAGCGGGAAGGAAACGAGTTGCAAAGCACCAAGCAAAAAATTGAGAAAGCCTCTACCCAGGTAACAATGTCCGTTATTTCCACAACGCGCTTCTTCTTCTCCACTAATAACTTTCCCTCCAAGTAAGCCTGCGGTTGCGCGTCCTGGGCTTTGATGTTGTCTGACAAAAGGTCAGCCAGTTCGATAAACTGTCCTCCTGTGATTTTTACCACCAACTTATGAGGGATGGGAGAATACCCCGGGCCAACAGGAAAATCTGATCCGAGAGTGGGCGGCGTCGAAGAAAACATTGTGGCGCCAAGAGAGCCCCCCAACGATAATGGCGGGAAAGTGGAAGATGTGACGGGGGATAGCGAGGACACCACGGCAGGTGAACTTGGGGTGCTGTATGTAGGAATAAACGAAGGAACTACTTGTCCAAACGTACCTGACTGAGGAAGAGACTGGCCCAGAACAGTGGCGGGCGGAACAACGGCGGGCGAAGCTGGAGGCGCCAATGGAACCGAACTGGAGGACGTGTTTTGCACCGCGTGCTCCCGAAGAGATGACAGCAGCGCCGGTAAGGAGTTGGCCAAAGCCTGTGAAATCGCCAGAGAAAGGGCATTGTTATCCGGCAAACTGACACTCTGGGACGAAGCCGAGGTGACGATCGAGGTGGAAGCCGACGTTGTAGAAGTCGAGCTGTCGTTGGAGCTGGACGGCGAAGCAGTTGACGGGGTAACGGTCGATAAGCTGTTGTTTGTTGTCCGCATCGTACGCTTTGCCAAGACAAACGCAGAAACAACGAGCAACGCGAGCTGCTCACACACTAACACACGCTGACAACGGAGTTGAAACGGGGCAAACTGTTGCTGACAAGCCAGCAGCGAGAGCTGCTCCCAGACAACTGCTGACACAACGAGCAACGCGAGCTGCTCACACACCGCTAACACAACGAGCAACACGAGCTGCTCACACACCGCTACCACACGCTGAAACGAAGCTGGAACGCAGGCAAACCGTTGCTAACAAGCTAGCAGCGTGAGCTGCTCCAAGACAACCGCTAAAATTGCTAAAACAGCCCGAGAAAACGAGCAACACGAGCTGCTCACACTCTGCTAACGAAAATACTAACACGCACTGAAATGAAGCTGGAACCAACCATGTGAGCCTGCACTTGAACACGCGACCGCTGACCAGGAGGTTGCACGCTTAGCTCGTGGCGGTTAACTTTGTTAAATATAATTTAACT
>JAHPZR010026669.1:0-50000 GCA_019787425.1 Platygyra sinensis
AAAACCATATTTTCACTGCTAATGTTCATAATCCAGACAGAGAAAAAGATAATGATGCTCCTACTTATTTGTCATCTCTTATTTCTCTTAGGCTTCCATCTAAATATAATCTAAGGAATTCTAGCGATAAATTTTTACTTAGTTATCCTCGTTTTAAATCAAAAGCTACACTAGGTGACCGTTCTTTTACCTGTGCAGCACCGAAACTTTGGAATGCGCTACCATTTAACATAAGAAGCGCCAACACAGTTAGTAGTTTTAAAGCCAAGCTAAAAACTCACTTATTCCGCCTCGCATTTTTATCATAGTTGTTTCTATTATTGTAAGTTTTACTTTTAATTGAAATTTTAGCTTTTTAAATCATTGTAAGTTTGCTTTTAATTGTAATTTTAGCTTTTTAACCTTTTTATTCCGTTTTTAATCTTGTCATGCGCATTTGAACATTTTATGGAATTTGCGCATTATAAATATTATTATTATTATTATTATTATTATGGTTGGTGTGGAATTGACGAACGTCCCTCAGGAGTGACTGATACACTATTGCAGGAACCAGATGTTACAGACAATATGTTCCCAAATGTTCATGTACACAAAAACGTTTAAATCTAGACACTTTCCTCATTAATGGCTTATGTTTCTTGACAAAACATGATATCTATTAGATGAAGACCTTACTTATATAAACATGCTACACTAATGGCTGCTTATTAACTTACTTTTCAACTAAAACAACTTACAAATGGAACACTGCTTAGTTCAAAAAGAGGCAAAGGACAGCGCTTCAAAGAGTAACTACGACATACCATGAGGTAGCTCGAAGGAGCCTTTGATTTATGTCTTGCTGTATCCTAGGCCTTGTAAAGGCAGCATTTTGCAAGCGCCTTTTCACGCGATTTTGTCAAATTATGCCATCCTCGGGAACTTGTGTTATGTCAAATCTTTAACAATTCCACACCCACTGGAAAGGAAATACTGCCAATCTCCCGGGGTTGCCCCCAGGGCTTAACGTTGACTGGTGCATAACTATTACCTGAGGAAAACTTTAAGCAAACCTTTCCGAGCTATGATAAGCATTGTTGTGGTCTTGCCGCCATCTTGTGCTAAAGAATTTCATGGCCATTCCAAAATAGTTAAACAAGTGAAACGACGCAGAGACTGAGAGCCGTCTAGATTACCAAAAAAGATTATAAGATCCATGAAAAAGAAAAAAGTTAGGTGCAAGCTGAAGTGTATTCTCAGAAAATATACTCTTACATTGTCCAGATTGTATGGCTTAAGGACTCACTATAAGTTATGGTATGTTTTTCAGTAACTTTTTAAAACTAAAAAGTGTGACAGCAAGCAAACTTTTGCAAAATGACAAACAAATAGCAAGTTCTTCCCTAACTAGCCACAAAATAACAAAATCAACCAGCAGTACCAAAAGACAGTCTCAAAAGTAAAGCCTTTGACATCCAGTGATATCAAGTCAAATCCAGGCCCTGAACAAAATTTAAACGGTTTAACTATATTGTCAGTTGGTTCCACTATGTTGTTAAAAATGCGATTACGTCAGCTAGGATTGAGGCCTGTTGATGTTGGTGGTGAAGGCGACTGTTTTTTCTGAGCAGTTTCTCATCAGTTACATGGTGATCTCAATCATCACTTACTCATTGGACAAGCTGGTGTTCAATACCTTAGCAATAACCCCGAATGCCTTACTGAAAGCAATACTGAGAATTCATGGAATGGATATATAAATGATATGTCAATGCAAGGTACATGGTGTGATGCACTGTTTGTACAAGCAGTTGTAGACTGTCAAAATGTAGCAATTCATGTTATAGAATCTCATGAAAATTTTGCTGGGGAAACTTTGATAGAGCCACATTGTTTAGCACTAAACCCACCAACAACAATGTGAGACAACACCTTTAAGAAATTCATGACCAACCTAAAGAAAATGAAAAAAAGCTCACTCATGTACTTGGTTTTCCAATTTCCACAGTGAAACCCAAAAGCTTCGGAGGCAAAACGTCGCGAAGCATGTGATTGTTGAATTTCCAAATAGCAGACACATGTACGCATTGCGTACCTATTTTTTTGTGCTATTTGCATGCAAGCAATGACGTGTGTCTTGCAAACAAAGACCCCTAAGACCCCAAAACTTAAAAACAAAGACCCCCATATTTTTGGTGGCTTTGAAATTACGATCAGCTAGTCGCCAGTGCTATTAAAAGATGAGCATCGGCAACAAGACTTTTGAGGCTACTTTTAGCATCTTGGACTGGCATTCAAGGAATTGGTTTTGTTTTAAATAAGATAAAAAAATTTGTGTTTTGTTTCAAGCAAGGTAATTGGATCATGTATCTTATGGGGGCCCTGGACTGACATATCGACCGATACATCGGTCGATCTGTTAGGTCGACACTCGACTGAGTATCGGTCGATACTCAATCGAGTATCGACCGATAGTCCACTTAATGATACTCTGGTGTCGTTCGACATATCGACTGCGATACTGTCAGTGGTATATTGGTGAACTATCGGTTATATATCGGTCGACTGTCGGTCAAGTATCGGTCGATATTTGACCGAGTATAGATCGACAGTCAGTCGACATCTTTTAAGCTTAAAGGTTCAACTTCAATTAACAAATATCTGAATGCTTTTAATAAAACGCATTGGTAGCATTTTGTCGCCATCCAATGCATATATCGACCGATACTATCGACCGATACCAGTCGCGTGTCGGTCGATCGTGAAACATTCTGTATCACAAGAGTCATGACAGGCCCTAGATGACTGCAGGTGTCTCTAAACATGCGAAGACTTGTCCAACAAGAGGTGCTCACAAACATGTGTACAAAGGTGGCAAGTGGTCTCACCAATGTACACCAATGCATTACAGCCAGCACACGAAAATGTGTGACCTGATTTGGGAAAACGTACACTAACGGATATCCGTTTAACGGCTTGAAAGCGTTTTCTATCCGTTTAGTATCCGTTAAAACGGTTTCCAAAAGCGTTTAAACGGTTTCTAGAAGCATTTAATCCGTTTTTTGATCTGTTTGATTGAATTGGCAAAATGTTTTTAAAACACCATTATCCATTTAAACGGAAGGAGAATCCGTTTAAACGGAAGGGCAATCCGTTTAAACGGAGGAGCTATCTGTTTAACGGCAAACTTCTCGTGTTATAGAAAGGCTTTAGTCCGTTTTATAGAACGGCTCGGTCGATTTTGTAGTAAGCCGTCCAGGTTTACATTGTCAGAATCAATCCCTCTGTTTTCCTATTGCCGTAACTGTTTAGCCATAGTTTAGAAAACAAAGTGCAGCAGTTGCAGATGCCACGAAACAATGTAAACAAACAGCGGCAGAAGTTATAATATTTATTACGCTGGATCGTTCGAACACTTCGTTTCACTTCGAACATTTCGTTCGTTGTTTACTTAATATTATTACTTTGCTGTCTTGTATTTACCTTTCAGATAATTGCAAGACTAAAACTAAGAGTGAATCTTTTTCAAAGTTGAAGGTTTCGCTTTCAATGCATATCTTATCCGAGTCACTTTATTCCTGGTTTATTTTATCAATCAATTTGGCAAGCAAAACACGCTTCAAATTTGCATACTGTAATTTCACTTTTTCCTAGAAAGTCTCCGCTTGAAGTCAATGAATGAACGAATGAATAAATTCAACAAAGTGGTGAAATCGGTGCGAACGAAAGTTAACCAAAAAATTATTGTGCTCGCTTGTAAACTTTCATCTACTTTCGTTCGCAACGATTTTGCGGCTTTTGTTGACTTTAATAATGTATCGAAGTGCGCACGCTAAGTCTAAAAATGGAATGCATGTGGAGCCCCGCACATAAGCGTGCTCTTCGTAGAAGTTTTCGTGTCTAAAAAGTTTCTTTAGGAACGGTTTCGGACAGACAAACGATCAATTCAATCAGTTCAAATTACGCTTGTATTGTTAACAACGTATGAAAATTGGGTTATTTTCAGTCTGGTCTGGTCCTAAAACGCATAACCGCTAGCTCTCCCTGACGGAATGTCTTGCTTTATTTCCATGGCAACGAACGACCAATCATCGCACACACTATAAAGCGAAACTGCTGAGCATGGCGACAGCAGCTAATATGGCGTGTTATATTGTTGCCGACAATGTTGCCGTCTTCGCCGTCGGCACAGTCTTATTCTCCTAGTTTCTGGTTTATACACATGTTAAAAGGACCCAGACAAAACGGAAATATTGAGGGAATCCAAACCACTCTTTTGTAAGCGATGTATCCTTTATTGAAGCGAAGTTTTGCATTGTTGAACCAGCCATTTGTACGATCACTGGCGGACTGGCAATGTGATTACATAATTTCTCAGGCGAACAACAATAAAGAAGGAAGGTATATTTTATGGCATTTGTTTTCTTGACTGGAAATCAATTATTTTCTTCTAATCTTGACTTGGACTCGCTAACTTTAAGGATAAAGCAGACGGCGCGGTAAGACGATTTTCATGTGGTGATTTGCAATGAACGGAGCAAAATGATCTTGTCATGACCGCAACATTAATACGCACTTAGCATAGAAATTATTTTACGTTTGAATGTTGTTCATTTCTACTGTTGAAAGAAAACGTTTGATTGAAGCGACCAACTGTTTAATTATGTCTCTATCCATTTAAACGTTTTGTCGACGTTTTTACACATCCGTTCAAACGGTTTAGGAAACCGTTTTATGACTTGAGGAAACCATTTAATTACTTTGCTCATGAAAAACCGTTTAAACGTTTTGAGAAACCGTTTAAACGTTTTTGAAGGCCGTTTTCTATCCGTTTTTATACCGTTTTTTCAGGCCGTTAAACGGATATCCGTTAGTGTACGTTTTCCCAAATCAGGTCACATGTACAACCGTTAAAAGCAACTGAAGATGACGTGTTTTGTAAATTAAAAAATGTTGCTTCTTTATTGAGAGCAACCAGGTTTGCACATTATAAATGGCTTATCATTGTGGTGAATAGCTAGAGTAAATTTAACAGGAGCCTGTGTAAGTGTGTATTGACCTGATGGTTTTCTTGAACGTGCAACATGCCACAGATTCTTGTTTTGGCGCCCTTTTTCCCTGCGTAACTGCTGCTTGGTTGGACCAGGCCAGCTCTGGATGCACGATCACTTGGCTTCAAACGTGTCAGATGGCTTTCGATTTTCTTTTATAGCAACAGAGCTACTGTGCTTTCAAATAGAATCATAATTCAGCGCAGCAAGAGAAAGATAAAAGTTGTACATCAAAAAGACGACAAAAACATGGCAATTATTTTGAGATAAATTGTTTTTTAACTGTGTAAATTTAGTACCAACTTAGTTCTATCCTTGGGAGTTCTGTAGAAGCTGAACAAGATTCAAAAAAATATATTTGAGGGAAGTGTATACACTAAACAAGCAAACCACGGGGTTGCCGTAAATTAAATATGCAGAAATCTAGCATGCCAAAATACTGCTCACTTTTAATACCAAAAATTCTGAAATAAAGGCAAGCAATTGAAAGAAATGTAACAGGAAGTTCAATAACAAAACATTTTCATTCAAGCTGAGGCAAAAAACTTATCTAAAAGCACAAAAATTCTCAAAATTTCACAGACGTGATTTTCTGCACGACCGCGTGTTCGAATTTAATTATTTATGCAAAAGCGAAAGTGTGAGTTTCCCCCCACAAGTTTTCCAGTTATTTTATCAGCCTTGGCTCCGCCTATCATGCTAAAAGCTGAATTCAGCTTCAAACTAATACTGTACGTTACCCTTTTTTGTTTTCTAAAGTCCAGGCAGCTGCTTTAAATCCGCGATCTGTATTCAAAATTCACTTAAAAGCGCACCGATCGTCTTGTTTTCGCCGGTTGAAGGAAGGAAAAATTATTTACCAGAAAGGTTTGAAGGCTCCGTTCACCTTGATCTTCCATTCTGAGGCCACCTAAACATCTATTTATGTTTTTCCTTTCCATTTGAAGTGCCAAAAAGTAATTTGTCCCTTTTAGGAATGAAAACAAGACCCTGGAAGTTTGTAGATTTGGGCCGCAACGCGCCATGATTACCGCACTTTTTGAGCGCATGATTTTAAGACAAAAACCCGTCTTTCTAGGACCCCTAAAGCCCTCTAAAAATATGCTCAGAAAGTCCATTCTCATTGGTTTATTTGTCCCTAACAACAATAGAACAATAGGAGAACCAAAATGTCTTCAGGGAGGGTAAGGAAGGCAATTGTCCTCATGTGCTTTTTTACGGCCGGTTAGAGCCAGCACAGGAAATTGGGGTTGGGTTTTTGCACGGCCGGTTATGGCCGGCACAGGAGTCAATGGGTTAAGTAGAAACAGCTCAATGTGTGTACTGCTGAAACACATGCAACAATCTATAAATGGAATCTATAAATAAGATAGCCTTTAGTTGTAATATCTAACAACACATCTCTCTCATCAAATGAAGTTGTAAACTAAAAACTATCACCAGGCTGCATCTTCACAAGGCAAAGAACTGCTGTAACTTCACCACACCTTGACAGTCTTTTTTTGACAGCCAACATTTCGAGGATCTTCAGTTTGTCATTTTACAAACTTCTTTTCCACAAATATCTCTGCAATGGCAATGGCAAAGTCCTGTTTAGTGGAAGAAGTACTGCTGCATTTGACTTTAGGTTGCTTTGCTGCAGACACCATCTGCCCCTTTGCAATGTCACTAAATCTAATGGCAGTGAATATCATACAAACTATATTTTTTGCACTCTGAAGTGTTAACCCTGAAAGCAACACAGTATTATGTCAGTAGAGGAATTCCAGTCAAGAAGTATTTTTAATAGGTCATTTCTGAGTTGTTCCAATCCTCTCTTTACATGTAAAAGTTGAATGGTTAAGTAAAGGGCCATATTGTAGTGATTTTTTATTTTCATGCACCTGAAACTCATTGAAACAATAATCACCATCTGCATACACACCTTGTTCAGTGTCAGAAGATTCTGCTATCAACAATGGGTCATAGGGCCAGTTCATACTATAATGGACAACAAAAGTAGTTGAGACAGTTGCCTGAATCGAGTGCTAATTGCAGCATTTCACTTGTTCTATTTGAAATTCAGTTTACATTGAGAGCCACACGCCCACCCCCTTTTCAATGTTGTTTAGGAAAAAGCAAGTTCTAGAGACATAAAATCCAACATTGTTTGGGGGGGAGAGGGGTTAGAATCGTAGAGTTGAGGGGGAAAATTGGCCTTAAGTAATCCAAAATGGCAAAGTGTCTCAACACTTTTGTCGCTCAAGTTCAAGTTCAAGTTTATTAAGAAAATTAGCAAAATACAACTGATATTCCACTGCTCGCAGTTAGCTATGGCTGTTCGAGGCGAGCAGTGGCTTGACGCATTAAATTAGATATTATTATACAATACTAAATAGAGTAATTACAATTAAAATACAATTACGATACAAAAAAAGAATTTATTATTATCATACCAAGTAGAATAATTACAATTTCAATTCTAATAATATACGTAAAAAAATTACTCGATTCTGATTGGCTGAGAGCAGTGCAGTTCAAGTGTAACACCAGTGCAAATTACACATCGTAGAAATACTGGATTATGATTGACTGAAAGACAAAAGGAAATTTTCTAAGACAATGTGCAGAAGCTTTAAATGACAAAAAATGGCTTCAAGAAAGATTTTCCGGCACTTCTCTGTTGGGAATTGTATTCAGCGAGCTGTAGGCTCAGGTCGGTTCAGACTCAAAATTTACGAACTATTTAATGAACTTAACCAGGAGCCCATTACATGGGCTCCTGACTTACCACGTAATCTGGTACATACAATAAACGGCGAGTCATAATGCCTAAAAATGGTGAAGAAACTAGACTCAAATCTCCAAAAACAGCAGCAAGGCTGATCTAAATTCTCAAACCTGGCAAGAAAATACAACAAAGATGAAGTTCTGGAAAATTACGACAGCGAAGTTCAGATGCATGCGCGAGCACATTCTGGGCCATGATTGGCTAATTAAAATCACCTGAGATTAAGCGCGCGGACACACACGGACAAAAGTGAAAGGTGAGTTCAGAGTTCGTGAAGTTTAAAACATCCTCCACGCAAATTTTTTCATGTTTATATTATTAATAAGTAATCATATGGTTTTTCTCGTTCAATTTGGAATTAATTTGCACTTGTGAGTTTTTCAAAAAGCTGAAATTGCACTTGCCTAAGCGGCTTGTGCAATTAAACACTATTAAAGTTCGCGATCCACGCTGACTTGAATCAGCGACACGCTTGTGTTTACACTGTCCTTGAAGCCCTATAATTTTGCGAAAGCCCGGCATAAGAGATGACTGTCACACAGTAAATCGAAAATAAATTGAAAAACATCCAGTGGAAAACGTTAAGAAATTGCGATATTATGGAAGATAAATAAGGAACTTCCCCAAGTTTTAGGCTTGTGTGTCTTCCCAAATTTCAGATTTTCGTCAAAATGTTTCGCAGAATCGATTTCAGATCTTGTGAAAATGTTTTAACAATGCTATCTGCCTAATCCTGCCTCTCTACATAAGGATGAATGACTTGGGTTCTCTTAGAATTAACGATTGAACGGCTCAAGCTATCCATTCGAGAAGTTCATCAGCCTCTCGAACGGCTCAAGCTATCTGTTCGAGAAAGTAATTCATCGACCGTTCAAATGGCCCGAGCAAAAAAAAAATTTTTTTTGGAAGCTGTTACATTTCACGAACAGTCGTCACGTTTCTGTTCTTTGTTTACCTTCGCTTAATTAATCTCATTCCAGTCACAGCTTTACTCGCGAAAAAAATTAAAAAGCACCGCTCTTCAAAAATCATGTTTTCTCACTAACTTTTCTGAGGTGATTTAGGCGAAAAAATGACCTCTGACAGCTACAAAAGAGAACGAAACAAAAGCCAGAGCAGACAGCATAACAAGTCAATAATTTATTCACGCATGTGAATCGAAAAATGTCTCAAAATAACTTTAAGATTGAGACAGAGATAAAGGCCTTAAACCACAACAGTTTAGCAACAGTACATTTTCGTCGCTTGTTTCTGAATTAGAAACTGGGTTTGCTTTGTTTTCTTTTTCGGTGACATGGAGAAATTTCACTGTTTACAAATTAGTATTACCATGTGTCCCGGAGTCCCAGACCAGCGGTGTGGTAGCGGCATGAAATGAGCTTGTTTGAAATGGCTTCTTCTGTCCGCATTGTACACAGGAAAGAATTTAAGAAGTTCGCTTCTGTAGGCGACTTTCAAGCTTTCTTGATTACCGTATGTTATAGCTCAGCTAGCAGATGACTTTTTTTTTCTTTCAAACGGTTTTCAAACAGCTTCTAAACGGAATTTCGTTCGAAAACGGAAAGCCAATAAAGCGCGTTTTTGCGTGAAAGGTCATTAGCCGTTCATCCCTTCAACCTTATCCGTTCGAAAAAATTCATTTGCCGTTCATCCGTTTGACCTCATCCATTCGAAAAAATTCATTAGCTGTTCATCCGTTCAACCTCGTCCGTTCGAAAATATCAATAAGCCGTTCATCCGTTCGATCTCATCCGTTCGAAAATTTTCGTTTGCCATTCATCCGTAAGAAAATTTTAATTAGCCGTTCATCCGTTCACGTTACCCGTTTCGGATGGCTTGCCTAGCCGTTCGTCACCCGTTCGCTTGCCGTTCCGTTCAGCACCAGGGTTCGGCGAAATTATCACGGAAGTTTGTATTTGTAGCAATCAATCAATACACAGCGTACATGTATCTTACAGTGTACATTCCAACGCACTTTTTGTTGATGCTTAAAAGTGAGTATAGTAGCACCGTCTTTGATATGCGCGCTGGCTTCTTGCGAGTAATACATGTATAATATATTCCAGACTAAATGCTTCAGTGATTCTCGAGCGAAACGAGACGTGTCTCGAGAGAAACGAGACTCGTCTCGAGAGAAACGAGACGCGTCTCGCGAGAAACGAGATGAGAAGTGGTAACTTACATTTGAGCGGTACTGTACTACACATTAC
Source organism: Platygyra sinensis (assembly GCA_019787425.1). NCBI lineage: Eukaryota > Metazoa > Cnidaria > Anthozoa > Scleractinia > Merulinidae > Platygyra > Platygyra sinensis. The sequence goes on from JAHPZR010026669.1 coordinate 10,014, forward strand.
GACAAGCTAAACACTAAATACTGACCAGTAATAACATTTGGAAAAGACAAAGATACACAGGAGAATTGGACAGATTAGGTGAGAAGCTCAGTGGAAGGATTAGGGCAAGTAAAATAAGTTGAGTTCGGTTTTCAAGGCATATTCAAATCCCGTAGATCAATATACTCATTGGCCTCCGAGAGTTTTTGAAGGAGCATATTGTGAATATTGCGTTTAAATTTTAGTTTAGGCATTTGACGAATTTCATCAGATAAGTTATTCCAGAATCTAACACCGTTTCTTGAAAAAGACATGTTTTGCTTATCTATTCAAGAGTATTTGAGGAAGAAGTTGCCTCTTGCTGATGATCTTGTGTTATGTGAATGAATGTTATGTTGGTAATTAAGTAAATTACTTATTTGAGGTGGCGATGTGTTATTTGAGATGTCATGCATTAAGATGGCAACTGACTCACTCATTAACTGAAGGTGAAAAACCATTATCTAATGGAAACAATGTAATGCGTGACCTGGATACAAACACAAGACATTCTAATTGGTCACATGATCATATTGGTACTGTTCTCTGCTACCTGAAGTTAATTGTGTGTAAATATCATGATTATTGCATTTGAGTGATGATGTCACAAAGGTACAAAACAGCAGATGAACTAGGCGTGAATTTCTAGTGAAACGTGTGCTTATGTCCGCTTTGCAAAGGAATAAAAAAGTTTAAGTGCCAAACGGATCATTCAGTGGTCGCACAAATATTATGCAAAGCTCCTGGGTGTGCTCATCAATAAAAACTAAACTTGGAAATGCCATATCGATTACATTGCTTCGAAAATTAGCAGGGTTGTTAGAATTATGTCACAATTAAGGCACTCTGTCCCTCTGAATACGTTAATCCAAATTTACCGTTCTCTGATTTTCCCATATACATACTACAGAATTGCTGCCTGGGGCCAGGCTGCATAGGTCTCTTTGAGGAAGGTCTTATCTTACAAAAACGAGCTCTTTGGCTAAAGTTCTTTGCTGGTAACAGATCTCATGCTATTCCTTTGTTTGTCTCTGCTAATGTCTTACCCCTCAATATGCTTTATTTTGAAACAGTATGTTCTCTTATGCACGACATATCTACCAATTCTGTGCCTCGGAATATCTGATCTTTTTACTTGTTCATCAGACGTTCATACATATAACACTAGATTTTCTGATGCTGGTAATTGATATGTTATTAAATCAAGACTGAGAATTCAACTTAATTTGTTTTCCATTTTTGGAGCTAAATTGTGGAATTGCCTTGAAGCCTGAACTGCGTAAACTTAGAAAAAGAACTTTTCAAAAATAAAATTCATCAATTTTTGTGCCTAGTGCTCATAGAGCTCAAGGCACCATGTTATCGTGCATACGTGTGCGTCCGTAACACTTGCCGTTCATGTAATATGTCATGAAGTGTCCTCGCCTTCACTTTTTGTGACTAATACACGTAGAGACCTAGTGTTCATAGAGCTCAAAGCACCATGTTATCGTGTATACGTTTGTGTCCGTAACTCGGGTTTTTGTGCCTAGTGCTCATAGAGCTCAAGGCACCATGTTATCGTGCACATGTGTGTGTCCGTAACTCGGGTTTTTCTTGTATTCTTTCGCCAACAACTCAAGACCACTGTCAAGCAATGTTCGTTTGATTTTCGTGTCCCGAGAAGACATGACATAGATGGCAACTTTTTGCTGGAATTATTTTATGAAGAAAAAACAAATGGAATTATTGTACATGCAAGAGCTTGCTGGCATGAGCATGTAGAAAGAAGCACGAAGTACTTTTTGAACTTAGAAAAAAGGAATCAGGTAAAAAAACACATCAGAAAATTGGTAATTAGCGGCGCTATAACAACAGACCCATACCAAATACTTTCCGAACAAAAAAAATTCTATTATAACTTGTACAAAACAAAAGTGGTAGACAAGGACTCTGTTCAATCTTTTCTAAAAAAATTTAAGTATACCACAATTGTCTGAAGACCAAAAACTATCCTGTGAAGGCCAGATTACCATAGAAGAATGCAAAAAGAGTTTAGAAACGTTTCAAAACAACAAGTCTCCAGGAAATGACTGTATCCCAATCGAATTCTGCAAAACCTGTTGGGACCCTATTTGTCAACCATTCATTAACCCTTTCGTTGGCAGTTTCCTGGGGCTTAATTTTTTTTTCCGGAATGCAGTTCACAAATTTGGTTGTAGCTTATCAGTGTTAAGTGTTACCCACCCATAAACTATATATCATTTTTCTCAGGAGAGAAAATCCTTTCACAAAGAACACATTCCAGAGGTCTTGTTTGCTACCATAAACAATTTGAGCCAAATAAAATTGGAATGAAAAATTTGTTAGATGTGTTGTTTGTTGTTCTTACTCTTAAAACACACCCTAGCTTCAGAAAGGGATGCACCATTATAACATATTGCATCAGCAAAATAAGTAAGGATTCAGAAACTTTTTATTTTATCAAAATATCACCATAGGAACCAAAGTTATGGGCATTTCAGTGCCAGTGGTCTGGTTTTGAGAAATTTAAATTTTCTTGACAAATGCAAAAACTCACTACATTATTTTCTGACAACACAACATGTCAACTAGGAATGAATATTATATAGCCTGCACTTGCATAAACCAAACAAAAGTACTCATCTTCAACAGTTTGTAGAGTGTGCTGTCCAAGAATGAAAACATTTATGTCCACACTCAGTTTGCAATGATGCTAGAGACACAGAAGATTTCATGTTCAGAATCACACTCTGGTAGACTTTTTGATGCTATTGGCTAAAAATAGGTACATGTATATGTCAGTGAAACTATCGCCAGTATTCCACAAGATTGTGCCACTTCTCCCAACAATTGCGATGTGAGAGAATACAAAGTGGTTTCCGGTCGCATGTAACGCAAACAGTGTTTGTTCTGGACTTTGCACTCCTGCTTAGGTTCTGAACTGACACAATCTTGGCACAAACCACACAGTCTCGCCTTTTTTCTTCCACAGCCACAGAATGATACTGCTTATTCAGCCTTGTTGCATCCAAATCAGCTAGAGGCCGACTTGGCAAACGACCAGGTCTTCCTCGGAAACATTTTCCCTCTAACAAATGCCGAACAATTGAAATTCGATATGAGAGGAAATCTTGACGTGTTTGCTTCACTTTCTTGAAAATGGTGAAAGAATTCAACAAGCAAACCTCAAGCCCATAATAGAAGAGCTTCTTCCAAGCTTTTCGTGACTTTCGAATAACAGAAAAGCTTTGAAGAATCTGGTCAGCTAGGTCTACCCCACCCATGTACTCTTGGTAGGCACACTGTGCTGGAGGGCAAGGTATTTCTTCGCGTGGGCCAGCTTGAGAACGCCGCTGAACTGTAGTTTGAGCTCCTACACTTTCTGGAGGATGAATAGTGGAGATCAAATATACCGGACGTTTATCATACCATGCCATGGCAACAAGATTACCATGACTTCTCCATGAGCAATCTCCACGATTCAACCTCTTTTCCATGGCAGATGTAATCACAAGATCCTTGGGGAACCCCTTTCGATTTGCCCTTATGGTTCCACAAGCAAGTACTTTTTTGGTTTCAAGTTCCAAGAAAAGATGTGGGTCGCAATAAAAGTTATCCATGTACAAGTTATGAAACTTGTCTTCAATTGGAGCAATGAGGTGTTTCACTACCCTTCGGGCTAAGTTGTACTCTACATTTCCATCTTCTTTTCCCAGGTACACTTGGAATTTAAAAACATAACCAGTCTTGGCCTCACACAAGACCCACAGTTTTATTCCCCATCTCACAGGTTTGTTTTTTATGTATTGTTTGAATGACAGGCGACCTTTGTGAGGAACCATGGTCTCATCAATAGACACATCCCTGTCTAGGCGATATAGATGTTGAGCATTTGCCATGACCAGGTCTAAAAATTGCCTTACACGATAAATTTTGTCAAATCTAGGATCTTCTCTTGGCAGAGCTTTGCTATTGTCAGCCAAATGAAAGTACCTCCAAATCTGGAAAAATCTAGTTACGGTCATCACAGAGCTAACACTTGCCTGGTGCAAAAGGTTGTCCACACTCCAGTACATGGTCAGTCTAGGAAGTTTCACAATTCCCATATAAATCATGATACCAATAAATGCTTGCACCTCACCTTTAGTAACAGGAGTCCACTTTCTTTTGTGTTTGTTTGGCTCAGCTGTAACTTGTTGATCATGGTATCTGTTTGTCTCTGCAACAATCAAGTCCCAGATTTCATCAGTAAATATTTGGTCAAAAACTGCTCCTTCCCTGATTTCAGGACCATTTGGGTATCTTCGAGTTGGCCCAGGTGCTGGTTCAGCAAATGGTCTATCTGCTGGCGGATTGTATGTCGCTGACCACTCTAATTCAGGATCTCGAGGACGTCCTCCACCGGCTGCTCTTCCACGGGCTGCTCTTCCACGGACAGCTCCTCCACGGCCTGCTCTTCCACCGCCTGCTCTTCCACGGCCTCTATTTCCACGTGCTCTATGTCCACGTGCTCTATGATCCCGAGCAGTTCCTTGATCTACAATAAAAATACTGGAACTTAGTTCCACTAAAGCGAAATATTTATGTCGATGGAGCAGAAAAGCATAGAAAAACCAAGCGATGCCGAAAATATGTGGTAAAATCTGTTGCTAGGACAAATAAACATGCAAAACACATACCGTTGCTATCGCTTTCAGCGTCTGAATCCTCAAAATCGCTCGAACTGACGCTTTCATCCTCGCCAACATCGTCCTCACTTTCGCTTTCGTTGTGGTCTGAAAGTTCTTCTTCTGTTTCATCCGAAAAATCCGAAAACTCTTCCCCTGAAAAGTCTTCTGTACAACGTGCTATGACTTCATCGAGTGGAATGTTCCTTGTCGCCATTTTTAAAGAACTAACAAATCGAAGGAGCAAGTTTTTGCACGATGAAATGGTCAAAATACGGCAAAAATATCGAGCCAACAACACACGAGAAGCAAAACGTGACTGGACATCCTATAATACTCATAAGTGACCATAAAAAGACTAAGTAGGGGTCCCCACAGATGTCTAACCGGGTAAGGGTCTGTAGCAGACGAATTCGTCTGTTTGACAATGAAAGGGTTAATTGCGTTAATGAGTCCTTCGTAAAGGAGGAAATGTCAAATTCCCAAAAGCAAGCTGTTATTACTCTAATAGAAAAACAAGGGAAAGATCGCACGCTAATAGAAAATTGGAGACCTATCTCTCAGGTCAATGTTGATGCTAAAATAATCTCGAAAGTGATCGCTTCAAGAATTAAAAATGTTTTACCCTATATCATTCACAGCAATCAAATTGGTTACGTCAAAGATCGCTATATTGGTGAGACAGTAAGATCGATTTTTGACATCATGGATTTCACTGAAAAAGAAAATATACCTGGTTTGATGACATTTATTGATTTTCGTAAAGCATTTGACACTTTAGAGTGGAGCTTTTTATTTAACTGTCTAGATTCCATTAATTTTGTCCATGAATTTAAGCGATGGATAAGCACTTTTTATAAAAATATTCAAAGTTGTGTAATAAACAATGGTCTGACTTCAGAATACTTTAATCTTACACGCGGAATTAGACAAGGTGACCCTTTGTGTCCTTATCTTTTTCTTTTAGCTGTTGAGATTTTAGCAATTGCCATTAGGGAAAACGAGGAAATAAAAGGAATTGTTATTGATCAACAAGAGACCAAATTATTACAATACGCTGATGATACAATGGCGGTCCTCTCTGATACAGAGTCGGGCTATAAACTTTTTCAATTGGTAGACAAATTTAAAAAAGTGTCAGGTTTAAAGGTGAATAGTTCAAAGACAGTAGGACTCTGGATAGGATCTTTAAAAGGAAGTGAAATGAAACCACTTGGAATCAAATGGCCACATGATCCCATAAAAGCCCCGGGGATCTTCTTCTCATACGATAAAAAATTATTATACATGAAGAACTTCAGAAAAACTTGACAAGATAAAAGAATTAATTAATATTAGATGGTCCTCCAGAGGATTATCCCTTTACAGAAAGGTGACTATAATTAAATCTCTGCTCCTACCAAAGATTGTGCACACGTTATCTTTGTTGCCTACCCCTGAAAATATAATTAAAGAATTAAACTATTTGATTTATAACTTTTTATGGAAAGGTAAAGACAAAGTAACTAGAAAATCTGCGATAAATGATTATGAAGGAGGAGGCATTAAAATGGTCGATATTGAAAGCATGATTAAATCTCTCCATCTCGCCTGGCTAAAAAGAACCTTTGGTGATAATTCTGGTGCATGGAAAAACTATTTAGAATATCTTCTTAAAGAAACAGGTGGTCTGATTATTTTTAGTTGCAACTATAACGCCAAAGACTTAACCATCAGTTCACAATTCTACCTGGAGTTACTGACGTGGTGGTCTGAATTTTGGAAAGATAATGCAATTGAAACTAATTGGCTTTACCGAATTTGGAATAATCAGGAAATAAGAATAAACAACAAACCAGTTTTTTATAAAAGGTACTTTAATTATGGAATTCAGACGGTGAGTGATTTGCGTTTCGATCTTAACAACATTGATTCTTATGAACTAATCGCAAAACACATACAGAAGACGAACTTTCTGGAATGGACCGGTCTTTGCCACTCTGTACCGCTGTTTTAAGGAATGCCTATCATTATCCAGATCATACAGCCCTAAATCCATCTTTTAAAATTGATTGCGGCCTTTTTGATGTAACTAAAAAGAAATCGAAAGATTATTACTCCCTTTTTGTCCGTAAAACTTGTTTTCCAAATAACACAAGAAAATTAAGGATTGAATTTAATTTAACTGATGAGACATTGAAAAAAGCTTTCTCTCTTCCCCATTCAGTTGCTTTTGAGCCATATGTCAAAGCCTTTCAGTTCAAAGTATTGAACTCTATACTCTACACAAATTCAAAACTACACAAAATTGGGTACATTGCGGATGATCTATGCACTTTCCTCAAATGTGAATCAGAAACAATGCAGCATCTCTTTTATTATTGCTCTTATTTAATTTCTTTCTGGGAAGATTTCGAATTATATTACTTATCTTTGACACGAGAGCAGATACATCTTAAACTGAAAGATATATTAATTGGTCTTTTAACACCAGAACTTCCCTTACTTAATTACTTATTACTTGTAGGAAAAATTTATTTGTGGGCGTGTAGAAGGAATAAAGAACTTCCAAGTCTACGTGGTTTTAAATCAAAAGTCAAATTAAAGTATGGGACAGAAAAATATATCTGTACAAAAAAGTAATAATTTAGATATGTTTAAGAAAAAGTGGGCAACATAAATACAAGAAGTAGTTGAATAGCTTAAAGCGTGTCAGGTTCAAATTAGTGTGACTTTGCTATGTAACTGTTCATGAGTGTGTGTATCTGTGTGAGTGTGAATTATAGCTGTGTTATACTGTAGGTCCTGTATATTATGTTTAGTTAATTAGTATAGTATTGTAATGAAACTTGTGTAAATAGTTAATAGCTGGGTGTAATGCAATAAATAAATAAATAAAAAAAAACTTTTTGCTACAATCGCTCCATGTGCTCACGTTGCATGTTTGTCCAACGACGTTGGTAAGTTTCCTTTGTTTAAGGTTTAACTCAAATGCAACGGGGCATTTTTGCAGGAAAAATTCCAACCACAGCGCTGGCCAAAAGCTTTTTTTAACTACAAACTCATTTCAGCAAATATGTAAATTTATATTCATTTGAAAGGTCGTTGAAATGACCTTTTTCGACTACAACAGTTTTTGCTTCTGAGTAAACAAAAATATCCGATTGCACCATCACGCCAAACGCACGCTATGCAAAGAATGTATTCTGATATGCTGACTTCGCAGCGATATATAACTTCTCCGTTAATTAGCTCCAAACATCGGCAAAAGTAAACTATTCCTTAACATTCCAGCTTCATTGTGTTCAAATTTCAACGAAATCAAATAAAAACCAGCACTAATTAGAATTATTTGTTACCTATCTGTCAACACTTGTGAGCAACAGAAAAACTTTGAATATTACACAACCCAATGTTTTGGTCAACAAAATCCAGAATTATCACCTAGAAGCTGAAAGGTGAATGGGAACATCTTTTACGAACTATTCTTAAGTGAGTTAGACAAAAAAAAATGATCTCAGCGGGCTACGGAACCCTCAAAAATGAAAACAGAAACAAGCTTATCTGATAAGCCGATAATTATTCAAAATTCCACCAAATAAACATTCCTCTACGATGAGAAAGACATGATTATAAATTGTTACAGTTGATACTTGTTTTACAATAAAGTTTCTTGTTGTATCATGTAGTCATTGCAGATGATACTAGTTTTCATATCACTAGGCACATGTAGTCAGACTGCCTATTTTTACTTGTGGTACTTGCTAATGAGGATGATTATGTTGATATCTCTACGTTAATGTTAAAAAAGACTAATTAAACCACGCAGCCGGAGGCTGGGCGGTTTCTTGCTCTGCCTTCGGTTTATTTTATTTATTTTTTTTAGTTTTGTCGGTGAGCAGACCCAAACTCCGACTCACTTGGCCAATTGTCTTCACCGGATGATGTCATCATCAGCCAATTACAGGCCATTTGTCAGCTCTTTTCGTCATATGCCTCCTCAGGAGCATTTTGTCAAGTTAGCAAATGAACTATTCAGACAGAACATGGGCGTCCGTGAGTTTCTTTCCTTGATCTTATCCTTCTCCTTTCTATACCTAAAATAAAAACCCAAACACCAAAGAATATTGTTACAATCTAAGCATCACTGTTGGGAGGCGCAGTAGCCTCATGGTTAGCCCACTTGACTCCGGAACAACCACTCCAGATTCAAGCACTAGCCAGGGACATTGTATTCTGTTGTTAGGCAAGACACCTAACTCTCACGGTGCCTCTCTCCACCCAGCTGTATAAATAGATACAGGCGAATTTAATGCTGGGGGTAACCGTGCAATGAATTAGCATCCCATCCAGGGGGAAGTAGAAATAGTCCCACTCGCTTTATGCTACCAAAATGGGATAAGCTCTGGCCTAATGGGCCACTTCACCCATTGATAGACTTAACAATCACTAAAACTAATTGAAATCATATAACTAAGTAGTATAATCTCTTTCTAATTCTATACTAGACTATAACAGAAAGGTATGCACTATATATTCTCATACAGAATATTTTAATCTTCTTCTTGCTTATTTTCTTTCCCTAAACACTCAACATCATCTCCAGTTATCAGGAAGGTCCAACTAAAATCAATATCTGCAAATTTCATAAAGCAACTCAAATTGCACAACTCATTCTTTCAAAACTTACAGTTATAATCTGCTAACATTTTAAGAGTTTGAAGATATATACTAACCATAACAATCATCACAACCTTGCCATAACCTTTCTCACCATCCAATCTTTAACACAAGATTTCACACTAACAAATAGATATTAAAAAATTAATAAAGTTTATCACTAAATCCTATACCAACTTATAATTTTCAAATGATTCACAGTGATAATCATCATCATCATCATCATCATCATCATCATCATCATCATTATCATTATCATCATAATCATCACACTATCATTATTGTTATAATAATCTAAAAACATACTTATTAACTCCAACTTATACATTCATTGCAAGACATGAACATAATTATTAAAAACTTTTATTAAACACTAAATTATTAATCACTTACTCCCAAGCCTTCGCTCAAAACTTTCTTCAATTCAACAAAACAGATTATACATAACTATAACAGAAACATATTAACAAATTAATAAGGTTTATCACAATGACCTATACCAACTTATAATTTTCAAATCATTAACAGTATTCATCATCATCATCATCATCATCACACTATCATTATGGTTATAATAATCTAAAAACATACTTATTAACTCCAACTTATACATTCATTGCAACACATGAACATAATTATTAAAAACTTTTATTAAACACTAAATTATTAATCACTTACTCCCAAGCCTTCTCTCAAAACTTTCTTCAATTCAACGAAACAGATTATACATAACTATAACAGAAACATATTAACAAATTAATAAGGTTTATCACAATGACCTATACCAACTTATAATTTTCAAATCATTAACAGTATTCATCATCATCATCATCATCATCCATCATCATCATCATCATCATCATTCAGTTACAACAATGTAAAAAACTTACTGAAGCCAACGTATATATACATTGGAACACGGGGAGCTAATTATCTGGCTCCCCGTGCTCCACCGGACCTCTTCTTGTTTGGCAGGGTCTATGGAAAACAAAAATAATATTTCATCAAAAGAACTCAAAGACAATAAATAACCCTTAAAATTATTATCATTCACTATTGTAGAAAAAACATAAACAATACAAACAGAAACACTTCACTTACCCGACACATCCAACTTCTTGGATGGCTTGCGTAAGCTACTCTTCAAGTTTAACAACTTGAAGAAGAGCAGCTACAGCAACGATCAAATGAAAAAATGGCATCTATAGGATACAAAATACAAAAATAAATTAATTTTAGTTTGAAACACACAAATGTATTCAAAACTACAAAATTATAAATCAGTTTGTGTCTAATTATGATATAATTAATTCCATTTCATAACAAATTCTATCCTCTTCTACAAAACAAAAAGTTAATTCTTTGTATTGAACATTTTTAAAAATGTAGTATCTTTTCCTTACCACCCAAATTTTACAATGTAACTCAAGTAATATTTTTTGACAGCTTAATTTGCTTTCATTGACAACCGAAATTAAATCACATTAACACTATTCATTTCTTTCCTACAAAATACAACAATGCAGGTAACCTAACACTAACCCTAACCCTAACCCAAATCAAAAAGGCAAGAAATACACAGCACAGCAAACCAACAAATAGGAATTAAAATAATAATTCCATAACACAAACAACACAAACATTCATTGTTCTGTACTTATGCAAAGATAAAACCTTTAATTTACAACTAATCTTTCATGTTGCCTTCCTACACCAATTCAGCTGCAACTGTGTATTGTCATGCTAGACAAATTTTTTCAAAGTCTCTGTTCAAGTTGTGTTAGCGCCGAACTTGCATTAATGACAGTTATTACTAAATTGCCACTGGGGGGAAAATTACTTTCATCTTTACTGTACTTGCGCTAACTCTAAACCTCCCAATATATAAACCTAACCCATGTCTGACCGCTCTCATGTCGCTTCCATAACTCACTTGAGACACCACCGCACCGGAATCGCAGAGATGATGCGTTCCAATTCACCTCGAACCTCAATTATTCTAAAGTATCTCGTTACTTACATTAATGACCATTAAAAAATCACCTTTACAATAAAACAATTCCGAACACAGCATCTTTACATTATTATTACAATCAAACTATTAAAAAGAGCCGATCCACAAAAATCCTCACGCGCGCACAATTTCCGAAATGAAAGATTCTTGGCAACCTGCTGCCCCTATTTATCACCTTAATTTAACACATTTGTAGTTGCAATGAAACAATTTGAATAGCTTTAAGTCTACAAAAAGGCTTTCATTACTATTTGCATCTAAACCTCCCCGTATATAAACCTATAACCCCTTGTTCGAACGATCTCATGTCCATTAATTGACAACTCACTTGCGACACCACTGCACCGACATCACACAGATCATAAGTTACAAGTTACCTCGAACCTGATTTTTTTTTCAAGTCTCTCTTCACTTGCATCAATGAAGATTGAAAAAATCACCTTTACAATTACACAGATGCGAACGCAGTCTCTACATTATTATTACAACCAAATTATTGCAAAGACCTGATCCATAAAAATCCTTGCGTGCGCACATTTTTCCGAAGTGAAAGATTCTTGGCAACGTCTGGCCGTTATTTATAACCTTAACATAACACATTTGTAGTTGAAATGAAACAATTTGAATACCTTTGCGTCTACAAAAAACCTTCCATGACTATTTACGATCATAATATATAAAGTACTTACAAAAACTTTCAAAGAAACTCCTCTTCTAAACAAAATATATCCACAAACAACACACAAACACCCACCACGAAGCTCAAATAGATTCATGGGATTACAAATGTCACCGTGGGGGTAAAATTAATTGACAATGGACTTCATTGTTAATTATTAATTAATGCTATAACTAACTTATCGTTAACTTGTTAGCGATCAACATCGTTCATAACAAGGGCTTCTTTAACATTGTCCACTTTCCACCAAAACGTTAACTAATGAATAACCCAAAACTCCAAACTGGATCTTAAAAAGTCCGACTTCCAAGCTACAAAAACAGCTAGATGATGCACCATCTCTTGTAGAGTACACTTACAGAGTAAACACAACTAAGTGGCTAAACGGCTACTCAATCACTGCGTAATACTTCACCACGATATTAGAGCATTATTGAAGAAGAATCAAGGTTATTGATAACTGCGTAACACAGTAGCTGAGCGACCACTTTCTTCGAAGGATGAAAGAGATCAAGCCTCCTATTATTTTCAAACGGACAGAGTAAGTACAACTCTTCACTACTATGTAACTGCCTAACCTCATAAGTTGACTTGGATGAAAATACATGTAGCAACAGTGCAGCTTTTTCAACAATATAACTGTAAGTTGCAAAGTATTCAACACCTACTCCGCACTAAAGAACAATAAAGCTTTGCGCTTGGCTTTCAACCATAATAGTGCAACCAGAAATATTATAAAAGAAATATAGTTGACATCAATACAACAACAAAAATGAAGTTGAAACCAACACAATAACAAAAACTGCAACTTATTATTAATATCTTGCAATATCAGAATACAGTAATTAAGTAAAAACCTAAATTCTCCCTCGGATTTTTAAATTTTTCTGTAATCTCTGGAGTAAAAATTAAATTGCAAATTCTTGAATACCTCTGTTACTAAACCAAAAAAATCGGAACACTTAGAAAGTATTCAAAATTAGATGGCTTGACCATAACACAAACAACACAAAAGCACTCCTCAAAGACAAATCATCTTGACTGATACTAATAGTAGTAATCCTGCACAGGAGTACTCATCACTATCTAACGGTAAATCCAATTATCCTATATTAACTAATGACTTAAGACAACCAACAAGAATAAAACTGGTCTCAAGTAAACTTCTAAATAGGAAAATTCCACTAAGAAACCACAAAATTACATGGTTTTTTCCATAACACAAACGTAGCCTTTTTCAGCTTTACTAGGAAGGATTAGTATCAGTTGATGATTTCTTCTTTGAGGAGTGGTTTTTTCCTGTTTGTGTTATGGAAAAAACCATGTAATTTTGTGGTTTCTTAGTGGAATTTTCCTATTTAGAAGTTTACTTGAGACCAGTTTTATTCTTGTTGGTTGTCTTAAGTCATTAGTTAATATAGGATAATTGGATTTACCGTTAGATAGTGATGAGTACTCCTGTGCAGGATTACTACTATTAGTATCAGTCAAGATGATTTGTCTTTGAGGAGTGCTTTTGTGTTGTTTGTGTTATGGTCAAGCCATCTAATTTTGAATACTTTCTAAGTGTTCCGATTTTTTTGGTTTAGTAACAGAGGTATTCAAGAATTTGCAATTTAATTTTTACTCCAGAGATTACAGAAAAATTTAAAAATCCGAGGGAGAATTTAGGTTTTTACTTAATTACTGTATTCTGATATTGCAAGATATTAATAATAAGTTGCAGTTTTTGTTATTGTGTTGGTTTCAACTTCATTTTTGTTGTTGTATTGATGTCAACTATATTTCTTTTATAATATTTCTGGTTGCACTATTATGGTTGAAAGCCAAGCGCAAAGCTTTATTGTTCTTTAGTGCGGAGTAGGTGTTGAATACTTTGCAACTTACAGTTATATTGTTGAAAAAGCTGCACTGTTGCTACATGTATTTTCATCCAAGTCAACTTATGAGGTTAGGCAGTTACATAGTAGTGAAGAGTTGTACTTACTCTGTCCGTTTGAAAATAATAGGAGGCTTGATCTCTTTCATCCTTCGAAGAAAGTGGTCGCTCAGCTACTGTGTTACGCAGTTATCAATAACCTTGATTCTTCTTCAATAATGCTCTAATATCGTGGTGAAGTATTACGCAGTGATTGAGTAGCCGTTTAGCCACTTAGTTGTGTTTACTCTGTAAGTGTACTCTACAAGAGATGGTGCATCATCTAGCTGTTTTTGTAGCTTGGAAGTCGGACTTTTTAAGATCCAGTTTGGAGTTTTGGGTTATTCATTAGTTAACGTTTTGGTGGAAAGTGGACAATGTTAAAGAAGCCCTTGTTATGAACGATGTTGATCGCTAACAAGTTAACGATAAGTTAGTTATAGCATTAATTAATAATTAACAATGAAGTCCATTGTCAATTAATTTTACCCCCACGGTGACATTTGTAATCCCATGAATCTATTTGAGCTTCGTGGTGGGTGTTTGTGTGTTGTTTGTGGATATATTTTGTTTAGAAGAGGAGTTTCTTTGAAAGTTTTTGTAAGTACTTTATATATTATGATCGTAAATAGTCATGGAAGGTTTTTTGTAGACGCAAAGGTATTCAAATTGTTTCATTTCAACTACAAATGTGTTATGTTAAGGTTATAAATAACGGCCAGACGTTGCCAAGAATCTTTCACTTCGGAAAAATGTGCGCACGCAAGGATTTTTATGGATCAGGTCTTTGCAATAATTTGGTTGTAATAATAATGTAGAGACTGCGTTCGCATCTGTGTAATTGTAAAGGTGATTTTTTCAATCTTCATTGATGCAAGTGAAGAGAGACTTGAAAAAAAAATCAGGTTCGAGGTAACTTGTAACTTATGATCTGTGTGATGTCGGTGCAGTGGTGTCGCAAGTGAGTTGTCAATTAATGGACATGAGATCGTTCGAACAAGGGGTTATAGGTTTATATACGGGGAGGTTTAGATGCAAATAGTAATGAAAGCCTTTTTGTAGACTTAAAGCTATTCAAATTGTTTCATTGCAACTACAAATGTGTTAAATTAAGGTGATAAATAGGGGCAGCAGGTTGCCAAGAATCTTTCATTTCGGAAATTGTGCGCGCGTGAGGATTTTTGTGGATCGGCTCTTTTTAATAGTTTGATTGTAATAATAATGTAAAGATGCTGTGTTCGGAATTGTTTTATTGTAAAGGTGATTTTTTAATGGTCATTAATGTAAGTAACGAGATACTTTAGAATAATTGAGGTTCGAGGTGAATTGGAACGCATCATCTCTGCGATTCCGGTGCGGTGGTGTCTCAAGTGAGTTATGGAAGCGACATGAGAGCGGTCAGACATGGGTTAGGTTTATATATTGGGAGGTTTAGAGTTAGCGCAAGTACAGTAAAGATGAAAGTAATTTTCCCCCCAGTGGCAATTTAGTAATAACTGTCATTAATGCAAGTTCGGCGCTAACACAACTTGAACAGAGACTTTGAAAAAATTTGTCTAGCATGACAATACACAGTTGCAGCTGAATTGGTGTAGGAAGGCAACATGAAAGATTAGTTGTAAATTAAAGGTTTTATCTTTGCATAAGTACAGAACAATGAATGTTTGTGTTGTTTGTGTTATGGAATTATTATTTTAATTCCTATTTGTTGGTTTGCTGTGCTGTGTATTTCTTGCCTTTTTGATTTGGGTTAGGGTTAGGGTTAGTGTTAGGTTACCTGCATTGTTGTATTTTGTAGGAAAGAAATGAATAGTGTTAATGTGATTTAATTTCGGTTGTCAATGAAAGCAAATTAAGCTGTCAAAAAATATTACTTGAGTTACATTGTAAAATTTGGGTGGTAAGGAAAAGATACTACATTTTTAAAAATGTTCAATACAAAGAATTAACTTTTTGTTTTGTAGAAGAGGATAGAATTTGTTATGAAATGGAATTAATTATATCATAATTAGACACAAACTGATTTATAATTTTGTAGTTTTGAATACATTTGTGTGTTTCAAACTAAAATTAATTTATTTTTGTATTTTGTATCCTATAGATGCCATTTTTTCATTTGATCGTTGCTGTAGCTGCTCTTCTTCAAGTTGTTAAACTTGAAGAGTAGCTTACGCAAGCCATCCAAGAAGTTGGATGTGTCGGGTAAGTGAAGTGTTTCTGTTTGTATTGTTTATGTTTTTTCTACAATAGTGAATGATAATAATTTTAAGGGTTATTTATTGTCTTTGAGTTCTTTTGATGAAATATTATTTTTGTTTTCCATAGACCCTGCCAAACAAGAAGAGGTCCGGTGGAGCACGGGGAGCCAGATAATTAGCTCCCCGTGTTCCAATGTATATATACGTTGGCTTCAGTAAGTTTTTTACATTGTTGTAACTGAATGATGATGATGATGATGATGATGGATGATGATGATGATGATGATGAATACTGTTAATGATTTGAAAATTATAAGTTGGTATAGGTCATTGTGATAAACCTTATTAATTTGTTAATATGTTTCTGTTATAGTTATGTATAATCTGTTTCGTTGAATTGAAGAAAGTTTTGAGAGAAGGCTTGGGAGTAAGTGATTAATAATTTAGTGTTTAATAAAAGTTTTTAATAATTATGTTCATGTGTTGCAATGAATGTATAAGTTGGAGTTAATAAGTATGTTTTTAGATTATTATAACCATAATGATAGTGTGATGATGATGATGATGATGATGAATACTGTTAATGATTTGAAAATTATAAGTTGGTATAGGTCATTGTGATAAACCTTATTAATTTGTTAATATGTTTCTGTTATAGTTATGTATAATCTGTTTTGTTGAATTGAAGAAAGTTTTGAGCGAAGGCTTGGGAGTAAGTGATTAATAATTTAGTGTTTAATAAAAGTTTTTAATAATTATGTTCATGTCTTGCAATGAATGTATAAGTTGGAGTTAATAAGTATGTTTTTAGATTATTATAACAATAATGATAGTGTGATGATTATGATGATAATGATAATGATGATGATGATGATGATGATGATGATGATGATGATGATTATCACTGTGAATCATTTGAAAATTATAAGTTGGTATAGGATTTAGTGATAAACTTTATTAATTTTTTAATATCTATTTGTTAGTGTGAAATCTTGTGTTAAAGATTGGATGGTGAGAAAGGTTATGGCAAGGTTGTGATGATTGTTATGGTTAGTATATATCTTCAAACTCTTAAAATGTTAGCAGATTATAACTGTAAGTTTTGAAAGAATGAGTTGTGCAATTTGAGTTGCTTTATGAAATTTGCAGATATTGATTTTAGTTGGACCTTCCTGATAACTGGAGATGATGTTGAGTGTTTAGGGAAAGAAAATAAGCAAGAAGAAGATTAAAATATTCTGTATGAGAATATATAGTGCATACCTTTCTGTTATAGTCTAGTATAGAATTAGAAAGAGATTATACTACTTAGTTATATGATTTCAATTAGTTTTAGTGATTGTTAAGTCTATCAATGGGTGAAGTGGCCCATTAGGCCAGAGCTTATCCCATTTTGGTAGCATAAAGCGAGTGGGACTATTTCTACTTCCCCCTGGATGGGATGCTAATTCATTGCACGGTTACCCCCAGCATTAAATTCGCCTGTATCTATTTATACAGCTGGGTGGAGAGAGGCACCGTGAGAGTTAGGTGTCTTGCCTAACAACAGAATACAATGTCCCTGGCTAGTGCTTGAATCTGGAGTGGTTGTTCCGGAGTCAAGTGGGCTAACCATGAGGCTACTGCGCCTCCCAACAGTGATGCTTAGATTGTAACAATATTCTTTGGTGTTTGGGTTTTTATTTTAGGTATAGAAAGGAGAAGGATAAGATCAAGGAAAGAAACTCACGGACGCCCATGTTCTGTCTGAATAGTTCATTTGCTAACTTGACAAAATGCTCCTGAGGAGGCATATGACGAAAAGAGCTGACAAATGGCCTGTAATTGGCTGATGATGACATCATCCGGTGAAGACAATTGGCCAAGTGAGTCGGAGTTTGGGTCTGCTCACCGACAAAACTAAAAAAAATAAATAAAATAAACCGAAGGCAGAGCAAGAAACCGCCCAGCCTCCGGCTGCGTGGTTTAATTAGTCTTTTTTAACATTAACGTAGAGATATCAACATAATCATCCTCATTAGCAAGTACCACAAGTAAAAATAGGCAGTCTGACTACATGTGCCTAGTGATATGAAAACTAGTATCATCTGCAATGACTACATGATACAACAAGAAACTTTATTGTAAAACAAGTATCAACTGTAACAATTTATAATCATGTCTTTCTCATCGTAGAGGAATGTTTATTTGGTGGAATTTTGAATAATTATCGGCTTATCAGATAAGCTTGTTTCTGTTTTCATTTTTGAGGGTTCCGTAGCCCGCTGAGATCATTTTTTTTTGTCTAACTCACTTAAGAATAGTTCGTAAAAGATGTTCCCATTCACCTTTCAGCTTCTAGGTGATAATTCTGGATTTTGTTGACCAAAACATTGGGTTGTGTAATATTCAAAGTTTTTCTGTTGCTCACAAGTGTTGACAGATAGGTAACAAATAATTCTAATTAGTGCTGGTTTTTATTTGATTTCGTTGAAATTTGAACACAATGAAGCTGGAATGTTAAGGAATAGTTTACTTTTGCCGATGTTTGGAGCTAATTAACGGAGAAGTTATATATCGCTGCGAAGTCAGCATATCAGAATACATTCTTTGCATAGCGTGCGTTTGGCGTGATGGTGCAATCGGATATTTTTGTTTACTCAGAAGCAAAAACTGTTGTAGTCGAAAAAGGTCATTTCAACGACCTTTCAAATGAATATAAATTTACATATTTGCTGAAATGAGTTTGTAGTTAAAAAAAGCTTTTGGCCAGCGCTGTGGTTGGAATTTTTCCTGCAAAAATGCCCCGTTGCATTTGAGTTAAACCTTAAACAAAGGAAACTTACCAACGTCGTTGGACAAACATGCAACGTGAGCACATGGAGCGATTGTAGCAAAAAGTTTTTTTTTATTTATTTATTTATTGCATTACACCCAGCTATTAACTATTTACACAAGTTTCATTACAATACTATACTAATTAACTAAACATAATATACAGGACCTACAGTATAACACAGCTATAATTCACACTCACACAGATACACACACTCATGAACAGTTACATAGCAAAGTCACACTAATTTGAACCTGACACGCTTTAAGCTATTCAACTACTTCTTGTATTTATGTTGCCCACTTTTTCTTAAACATATCTAAATTATTACTTTTTTGTACAGATATATTTTTCTGTCCCATACTTTAATTTGACTTTTGATTTAAAACCACGTAGACTTGGAAGTTCTTTATTCCTTCTACACGCCCACAAATAAATTTTTCCTACAAGTAATAAGTAATTAAGTAAGGGAAGTTCTGGTGTTAAAAGACCAATTAATATATCTTTCAGTTTAAGATGTATCTGCTCTCGTGTCAAAGATAAGTAATATAATTCGAAATCTTCCCAGAAAGAAATTAAATAAGAGCAATAATAAAAGAGATGCTGCATTGTTTCTGATTCACATTTGAGGAAAGTGCATAGATCATCCGCAATGTACCCAATTTTGTGTAGTTTTGAATTTGTGTAGAGTATAGAGTTCAATACTTTGAACTGAAAGGCTTTGACATATGGCTCAAAAGCAACTGAATGGGGAAGAGAGAAAGCTTTTTTCAATGTCTCATCAGTTAAATTAAATTCAATCCTTAATTTTCTTGTGTTATTTGGAAAACAAGTTTTACGGACAAAAAGGGAGTAATAATCTTTCGATTTCTTTTTAGTTACATCAAAAAGGCCGCAATCAATTTTAAAAGATGGATTTAGGGCTGTATGATCTGGATAATGATAGGCATTCCTTAAAACAGCGGTACAGAGTGGCAAAGACCGGTCCATTCCAGAAAGTTCGTCTTCTGTATGTGTTTTGCGATTAGTTCATAAGAATCAATGTTGTTAAGATCGAAACGCAAATCACTCACCGTCTGAATTCCATAATTAAAGTACCTTTTATAAAAAACTGGTTTGTTGTTTATTCTTATTTCCTGATTATTCCAAATTCGGTAAAGCCAATTAGTTTCAATTGCATTATCTTTCCAAAATTCAGACCACCACGTCAGTAACTCCAGGTAGAATTGTGAACTGATGGTTAAGTCTTTGGCGTTATAGTTGCAACTAAAAATAATCAGACCACCTGTTTCTTTAAGAAGATATTCTAAATAGTTTTTCCATGCACCAGAATTATCACCAAAGGTTCTTTTTAGCCAGGCGAGATGGAGAGATTTAATCATGCTTTCAATATCGACCATTTTAATGCCTCCTCCTTCATAATCATTTATCGCAGATTTTCTAGTTACTTTGTCTTTACCTTTCCATAAAAAGTTATAAATCAAATAGTTTAATTCTTTAATTATATTTTCAGGGGTAGGCAACAAAGATAACGTGTGCACAATCTTTGGTAGGAGCAGAGATTTAATTATAGTCACCTTTCTGTAAAGGGATAATCCTCTGGAGGACCATCTAATATTAATTAATTCTTTTATCTTGTCAAGTTTTTCTGAAGTTCTTCATGTATAATAATTTTTTATCGTATGAGAAGAAGATCCCCGGGGCTTTTATGGGATCATGTGGCCATTTGATTCCAAGTGGTTTCATTTCACTTCCTTTTAAAGATCCTATCCAGAGTCCTACTGTCTTTGAACTATTCACCTTTAAACCTGACACTTTTTTAAATTTGTCTACCAATTGAAAAAGTTTATAGCCCGACTCTGTATCAGAGAGGACCGCCATTGTATCATCAGCGTATTGTAATAATTTGGTCTCTTGTTGATCAATAACAATTCCTTTTATTTCCTCGTTTTCCCTAATGGCAATTGCTAAAATCTCAACAGCTAAAAGAAAAAGATAAGGACACAAAGGGTCACCTTGTCTAATTCCGCGTGTAAGATTAAAGTATTCTGAAGTCAGACCATTGTTTATTACACAACTTTGAATATTTTTATAAAAAGTGCTTATCCATCGCTTAAATTCATGGACAAAATTAATGGAATCTAGACAGTTAAATAAAAAGCTCCACTCTAAAGTGTCAAATGCTTTACGAAAATCAATAAATGTCATCAAACCAGGTATATTTTCTTTTTCAGTGAAATCCATGATGTCAAAAATCGATCTTACTGTCTCACCAATATAGCGATCTTTGACGTAACCAATTTGATTGCTGTGAATGATATAGGGTAAAACATTTTTAATTCTTGAAGCGATCACTTTCGAGATTATTTTAGCATCAACATTGACCTGAGAGATAGGTCTCCAATTTTCTATTAGCGTGCGATCTTTCCCTTGTTTTTCTATTAGAGTAATAACAGCTTGCTTTTGGGAATTTGACATTTCCTCCTTTACGAAGGACTCATTAACGCAATTAACCCTTTCATTGTCAAACAGACGAATTCGTCTGCTACAGACCCTTACCCGGTTAGACATCTGTGGGGACCCCTACTTAGTCTTTTTATGGTCACTTATGAGTATTATAGGATGTCCAGTCACGTTTTGCTTCTCGTGTGTTGTTGGCTCGATATTTTTGCCGTATTTTGACCATTTCATCGTGCAAAAACTTGCTCCTTCGATTTGTTAGTTCTTTAAAAATGGCGACAAGGAACATTCCACTCGATGAAGTCATAGCACGTTGTACAGAAGACTTTTCAGGGGAAGAGTTTTCGGATTTTTCGGATGAAACAGAAGAAGAACTTTCAGACCACAACGAAAGCGAAAGTGAGGACGATGTTGGCGAGGATGAAAGCGTCAGTTCGAGCGATTTTGAGGATTCAGACGCTGAAAGCGATAGCAACGGTATGTGTTTTGCATGTTTATTTGTCCTAGCAACAGATTTTACCACATATTTTCGGCATCGCTTGGTTTTTCTATGCTTTTCTGCTCCATCGACATAAATATTTCGCTTTAGTGGAACTAAGTTCCAGTATTTTTATTGTAGATCAAGGAACTGCTCGGGATCATAGAGCACGTGGACATAGAGCACGTGGAAATAGAGGCCGTGGAAGAGCAGGCGGTGGAAGAGCAGGCCGTGGAGGAGCTGTCCGTGGAAGAGCAGCCCGTGGAAGAGCAGCCGGTGGAGGACGTCCTCGAGATCCTGAATTAGAGTGGTCAGCGACATACAATCCGCCAGCAGATAGACCATTTGCTGAACCAGCACCTGGGCCAACTCGAAGATACCCAAATGGTCCTGAAATCAGGGAAGGAGCAGTTTTTGACCAAATATTTACTGATGAAATCTGGGACTTGATTGTTGCAGAGACAAACAGATACCATGATCAACAAGTTACAGCTGAGCCAAACAAACACAAAAGAAAGTGGACTCCTGTTACTAAAGGTGAGGTGCAAGCATTTATTGGTATCATGATTTATATGGGAATTGTGAAACTTCCTAGACTGACCATGTACTGGAGTGTGGACAACCTTTTGCACCAGGCAAGTGTTAGCTCTGTGATGACCGTAACTAGATTTTTCCAGATTTGGAGGTACTTTCATTTGGCTGACAATAGCAAAGCTCTGCCAAGAGAAGATCCTAGATTTGACAAAATTTATCGTGTAAGGCAATTTTTAGACCTGGTCATGGCAAATGCTCAACATCTATATCGCCTAGACAGGGATGTGTCTATTGATGAGACCATGGTTCCTCACAAAGGTCGCCTGTCATTCAAACAATACATAAAAAACAAACCTGTGAGATGGGGAATAAAACTGTGGGTCTTGTGTGAGGCCAAGACTGGTTATGTTTTTAAATTCCAAGTGTACCTGGGAAAAGAAGATGGAAATGTAGAGTACAACTTAGCCCGAAGGGTAGTGAAACACCTCATTGCTCCAATTGAAGACAAGTTTCATAACTTGTACATGGATAACTTTTATTGCGACCCACATCTTTTCTTGGAACTTGAAACCAAAAAAGTACTTGCTTGTGGAACCATAAGGGCAAATCGAAAGGGGTTCCCCAAGGATCTTGTGATTACATCTGCCATGGAAAAGAGGTTGAATCGTGGAGATTGCTCATGGAGAAGTCATGGTAATCTTGTTGCCATGGCATGGTATGATAAACGTCCGGTATATTTGATCTCCACTATTCATCCTCCAGAAAGTGTAGGAGCTCAAACTACAGTTCAGCGGCGTTCTCAAGCTGGCCCACGCGAAGAAATACCTTGCCCTCCAGCACAGTGTGCCTACCAAGAGTACATGGGTGGGGTAGACCTAGCTGACCAGATTCTTCAAAGCTTTTCTGTTATTCGAAAGTCACGAAAAGCTTGGAAGAAGCTCTTCTATTATGGGCTTGAGGTTTGCTTGTTGAATTCTTTCACCATTTTCAAGAAAGTGAAGCAAACACGTCAAGATTTCCTCTCATATCGAATTTCAATTGTTCGGCATTTGTTAGAGGGAAAATGTTTCCGAGGAAGACCTGGTCGTTTGCCAAGTCGGCCTCTAGCTGATTTGGATGCAACAAGGCTGAATAAGCAGTATCATTCTGTGGCTGTGGAAGAAAAAAGGCGAGACTGTGTGGTTTGTGCCAAGATTGTGTCAGTTCAGAACCTAAGCAGGAGTGCAAAGTCCAGAACAAACACTGTTTGCGTTACATGCGACCGGAAACCACTTTGTATTCTCTCACATCGCAATTGTTGGGAGAAGTGGCACAATCTTGTGGAATACTGGCGATAGTTTCACTGACATATACATGTACCTATTTTTAGCCAATAGCATCAAAAAGTCTACCAGAGTGTGATTCTGAACATGAAATCTTCTGTGTCTCTAGCATCATTGCAAACTGAGTGTGGACATAAATGTTTTCATTCTTGGACAGCACACTCTACAAACTGTTGAAGATGAGTACTTTTGTTTGGTTTATGCAAGTGCAGGCTATATAATATTCATTCCTAGTTGACATGTTGTGTTGTCAGAAAATAATGTAGTGAGTTTTTGCATTTGTCAAGAAAATTTAAATTTCTCAAAACCAGACCACTGGCACTGAAATGCCCATAACTTTGGTTCCTATGGTGATATTTTGATAAAATAAAAAGTTTCTGAATCCTTACTTATTTTGCTGATGCAATATGTTATAATGGTGCATCCCTTTCTGAAGCTAGGGTGTGTTTTAAGAGTAAGAACAACAAACAACACATCTAACAAATTTTTCATTCCAATTTTATTTGGCTCAAATTGTTTATGGTAGCAAACAAGACCTCTGGAATGTGTTCTTTGTGAAAGGATTTTCTCTCCTGAGAAAAATGATATATAGTTTATGGGTGGGTAACACTTAACACTGATAAGCTACAACCAAATTTGTGAACTGCATTCCGGAAAAAAAAATTAAGCCCCAGGAAACTGCCAACGAAAGGGTTAATGAATGGTTGACAAATAGGGTCCCAACAGGTTTTGCAGAATTCGATTGGGATACAGTCATTTCCTGGAGACTTGTTGTTTTGAAACGTTTCTAAACTCTTTTTGCATTCTTCTATGGTAATCTGGCCTTCACAGGATAGTTTTTGGTCTTCAGACAATTGTGGTATACTTAAATTTTTTTAGAAAAGATTGAACAGAGTCCTTGTCTACCACTTTTGTTTTGTACAAGTTATAATAGAATTTTTTTTGTTCGGAAAGTATTTGGTATGGGTCTGTTGTTATAGCGCCGCTAATTACCAATTTTCTGATGTGTTTTTTTACCTGATTCCTTTTTTCTAAGTTCAAAAAGTACTTCGTGCTTCTTTCTACATGCTCATGCCAGCAAGCTCTTGCATGTACAATAATTCCATTTGTTTTTTCTTCATAAAATAATTCCAGCAAAAAGTTGCCATCTATGTCATGTCTTCTCGGGACACGAAAATCAAACGAACATTGCTTGACAGTGGTCTTGAGTTGTTGGCGAAAGAATACAAGAAAAACCCGAGTTACGGACACACACATGTGCACGATAACATGGTGCCTTGAGCTCTATGAGCACTAGGCACAAAAACCCGAGTTACGGACACAAACGTATACACGATAACATGGTGCTTTGAGCTCTATGAACACTAGGTCTCTACGTGTATTAGTCACAAAAAGTGAAGGCGAGGACACTTCATGACATATTACATGAACGGCAAGTGTTACGGACGCACACGTATGCACGATAACATGGTGCCTTGAGCTCTATGAGCACTAGGCACAAAAATTGATGAATTTTATTTTTGAAAAGTTCTTTTTCTAAGTTTACGCAGTTCAGGCTTCAAGGCAATTCCACAATTTAGCTCCAAAAATGGAAAACAAATTAAGTTGAATTCTCAGTCTTGATTTAATAACATATCAATTACCAGCATCAGAAAATCTAGTGTTATATGTATGAACGTCTGATGAACAAGTAAAAAGATCAGATATTCCGAGGCACAGAATTGGTAGATATGTCGTGCATAAGAGAACATACTGTTTCAAAATAAAGCATATTGAGGGGTAAGACATTAGCAGAGACAAACAAAGGAATAGCATGAGATCTGTTACCAGCAAAGAACTTTAGCCAAAGAGCTCGTTTTTGTAAGATAAGACCTTCCTCAAAGAGACCTATGCAGCCTGGCCCCAGGCAGCAATTCTGTAGTATGTATATGGGAAAATCAGAGAACGGTAAATTTGGATTAACGTATTCAGAGGGACAGAGTGCCTTAATTGTGACATAATTCTAACAACCCTGCTAATTTTCGAAGCAATGTAATCGATATGGCATTTCCAAGTTTAGTTTTTATTGATGAGCACACCCAGGAGCTTTGCATAATATTTGTGCGACCACTGAATGATCCGTTTGGCACTTAAACTTTTTTATTCCTTTGCAAAGCGGACATAAGCACACGTTTCACTAGAAATTCACGCCTAGTTCATCTGCTGTTTTGTACCTTTGTGACATCATCACTCAAATGCAATAATCATGATATTTACACACAATTAACTTCAGGTAGCAGAGAACAGTACCAATATGATCATGTGACCAATTAGAATGTCTTGTGTTTGTATCCAGGTCACGCATTACATTGTTTCCATTAGATAATGGTTTTTCACCTTCAGTTAATGAGTGAGTCAGTTGCCATCTTAATGCATGACATCTCAAATAACACATCGCCACCTCAAATAAGTAATTTACTTAATTACCAACATAACATTCATTCACATAACACAAGATCATCAGCAAGAGGCAACTTCTTCCTCAAATACTCTTGAATAGATAAGCAAAACATGTCTTTTTCAAGAAACGGTGTTAGATTCTGGAATAACTTATCTGATGAAATTCGTCAAATGCCTAAACTAAAATTTAAACGCAATATTCACAATATGCTCCTTCAAAAACTCTCGGAGGCCAATGAGTATATTGATCTACGGGATTTGAATATGCCTTGAAAACCGAACTCAACTTATTTTACTTGCCCTAATCCTTCCACTGAGCTTCTCACCTAATCTGTCCAATTCTCCTGTGTATCTTTGTCTTTTCCAAATGTTATTACTGGTCAGTATTTAGTGTTTAGCTTGTCGTAATGTGTAGTACAGTACCGCTCAAATGTAAGTTACCACTTCTCATCTCGTTTCTCGCGAGACGCGTCTCGTTTCTCTCGAGACGAGTCTCGTTTCTCTCGAGACACGTCTCGTTTCGCTCGAGAATCACTGAAGCATTTAGTCTGGAATATATTATACATGTATTACTCGCAAGAAGCCAGCGCGCATATCAAAGACGGTGCTACTATACTCACTTTTAAGCATCAACAAAAAGTGCGTTGGAATGTACACTGTAAGATACATGTACGCTGTGTATTGATTGATTGCTACAAATACAAACTTCCGTGATAATTTCGCCGAACCCTGGTGCTGAACGGAACGGCAAGCGAACGGGTGACGAACGGCTAGGCAAGCCATCCGAAACGGGTAACGTGAACGGATGAACGGCTAATTAAAATTTTCTTACGGATGAATGGCAAACGAAAATTTTCGAACGGATGAGATCGAACGGATGAACGGCTTATTGATATTTTCGAACGGACGAGGTTGAACGGATGAACAGCTAATGAATTTTTTCGAATGGATGAGGTCAAACGGATGAACGGCAAATGAATTTTTTCGAACGGATAAGGTTGAAGGGATGAACGGCTAATGACCTTTCACGCAAAAACGCGCTTTATTGGCTTTCCGTTTTCGAACGAAATTCCGTTTAGAAGCTGTTTGAAAACCGTTTGAAAGAAAAAAAAAGTCATCTGCTAGCTGAGCTATAACATACGGTAATCAAGAAAGCTTGAAAGTCGCCTACAGAAGCGAACTTCTTAAATTCTTTCCTGTGTACAATGCGGACAGAAGAAGCCATTTCAAACAAGCTCATTTCATGCCGCTACCACACCGCTGGTCTGGGACTCCGGGACACATGGTAATACTAATTTGTAAACAGTGAAATTTCTCCATGTCACCGAAAAAGAAAACAAAGCAAACCCAGTTTCTAATTCAGAAACAAGCGACGAAAATGTACTGTTGCTAAACTGTTGTGGTTTAAGGCCTTTATCTCTGTCTCAATCTTAAAGTTATTTTGAGACATTTTTCGATTCACATGCGTGAATAAATTATTGACTTGTTATGCTGTCTGCTCTGGCTTTTGTTTCGTTCTCTTTTGTAGCTGTCAGAGGTCATTTTTTCGCCTAAATCACCTCAGAAAAGTTAGTGAGAAAACATGATTTTTGAAGAGCGGTGCTTTTTAATTTTTTTCGCGAGTAAAGCTGTGACTGGAATGAGATTAATTAAGCGAAGGTAAACAAAGAACAGAAACGTGACGACTGTTCGTGAAATGTAACAGCTTCCAAAAAAAATTTTTTTTTTGCTCGGGCCATTTGAACGGTCGATGAATTACTTTCTCGAACAGATAGCTTGAGCCGTTCGAGAGGCTGATGAACTTCTCGAATGGATAGCTTGAGCCGTTCAATCGTTAATTCTAAGAGAACCCAAGTCATTCATCCTTATGTAGAGAGGCAGGATTAGGCAGATAGCATTGTTAAAACATTTTCACAAGATCTGAAATCGATTCTGCGAAACATTTTGACGAAAATCTGAAATTTGGGAAGACACACAAGCCTAAAACTTGGGGAAGTTCCTTATTTATCTTCCATAATATCGCAATTTCTTAACGTTTTCCACTGGATGTTTTTCAATTTATTTTCGATTTACTGTGTGACAGTCATCTCTTATGCCGGGCTTTCGCAAAATTATAGGGCTTCAAGGACAGTGTAAACACAAGCGTGTCGCTGATTCAAGTCAGCGTGGATCGCGAACTTTAATAGTGTTTAATTGCACAAGCCGCTTAGGCAAGTGCAATTTCAGCTTTTTGAAAAACTCACAAGTGCAAATTAATTCCAAATTGAACGAGAAAAACCATATGATTACTTATTAATAATATAAACATGAAAAAATTTGCGTGGAGGATGTTTTAAACTTCACGAACTCTGAACTCACCTTTCACTTTTGTCCGTGTGTGTCCGCGCGCTTAATCTCAGGTGATTTTAATTAGCCAATCATGGCCCAGAATGTGCTCGCGCATGCATCTGAACTTCGCTGTCGTAATTTTCCAGAACTTCATCTTTGTTGTATTTTCTTGCCAGGTTTGAGAATTTAGATCAGCCTTGCTGCTGTTTTTGGAGATTTGAGTCTAGTTTCTTCACCATTTTTAGGCATTATGACTCGCCGTTTATTGTATGTACCAGATTACGTGGTAAGTCAGGAGCCCATGTAATGGGCTCCTGGTTAAGTTCATTAAATAGTTCGTAAATTTTGAGTCTGAACCGACCTGAGCCTACAGCTCGCTGAATACAATTCCCAACAGAGAAGTGCCGGAAAATCTTTCTTGAAGCCATTTTTTGTCATTTAAAGCTTCTGCACATTGTCTTAGAAAATTTCCTTTTGTCTTTCAGTCAATCATAATCCAGTATTTCTACGATGTGTAATTTGCACTGGTGTTACACTTGAACTGCACTGCTCTCAGCCAATCAGAATCGAGTAATTTTTTTACGTATATTATTAGAATTGAAATTGTAATTATTCTACTTGGTATGATAATAATAAATTCTTTTTTTGTATCGTAATTGTATTTTAATTGTAATTACTCTATTTAGTATTGTATAATAATATCTAATTTAATGCGTCAAGCCACTGCTCGCCTCGAACAGCCATAGCTAACTGCGAGCAGTGGAATATCAGTTGTATTTTGCTAATTTTCTTAATAAACTTGAACTTGAACTTGAGCGACAAAAGTGTTGAGACACTTTGCCATTTTGGATTACTTAAGGCCAATTTTCCCCCTCAACTCTACGATTCTAACCCCTCTCCCCCCCAAACAATGTTGGATTTTATGTCTCTAGAACTTGCTTTTTCCTAAACAACATTGAAAAGGGGGTGGGCGTGTGGCTCTCAATGTAAACTGAATTTCAAATAGAACAAGTGAAATGCTGCAATTAGCACTCGATTCAGGCAACTGTCTCAACTACTTTTGTTGTCCATTATAGTATGAACTGGCCCTATGACCCATTGTTGATAGCAGAATCTTCTGACACTGAACAAGGTGTGTATGCAGATGGTGATTATTGTTTCAATGAGTTTCAGGTGCATGAAAATAAAAAATCACTACAATATGGCCCTTTACTTAACCATTCAACTTTTACATGTAAAGAGAGGATTGGAACAACTCAGAAATGACCTATTAAAAATACTTCTTGACTGGAATTCCTCTACTGACATAATACTGTGTTGCTTTCAGGGTTAACACTTCAGAGTGCAAAAAATATAGTTTGTATGATATTCACTGCCATTAGATTTAGTGACATTGCAAAGGGGCAGATGGTGTCTGCAGCAAAGCAACCTAAAGTCAAATGCAGCAGTACTTCTTCCACTAAACAGGACTTTGCCATTGCCATTGCAGAGATATTTGTGGAAAAGAAGTTTGTAAAATGACAAACTGAAGATCCTCGAAATGTTGGCTGTCAAAAAAAGACTGTCAAGGTGTGGTGAAGTTACAGCAGTTCTTTGCCTTGTGAAGATGCAGCCTGGTGATAGTTTTTAGTTTACAACTTCATTTGATGAGAGAGATGTGTTGTTAGATATTACAACTAAAGGCTATCTTATTTATAGATTCCATTTATAGATTGTTGCATGTGTTTCAGCAGTACACACATTGAGCTGTTTCTACTTAACCCATTGACTCCTGTGCCGGCCATAACCGGCCGTGCAAAAACCCAACCCCAATTTCCTGTGCTGGCTCTAACCGGCCGTAAAAAAGCACATGAGGACAATTGCCTTCCTTACCCTCCCTGAAGACATTTTGGTTCTCCTATTGTTCTATTGTTGTTAGGGACAAATAAACCAATGAGAATGGACTTTCTGAGCATATTTTTAGAGGGCTTTAGGGGTCCTAGAAAGACGGGTTTTTGTCTTAAAATCATGCGCTCAAAAAGTGCGGTAATCATGGCGCGTTGCGGCCCAAATCTACAAACTTCCAGGGTCTTGTTTTCATTCCTAAAAGGGACAAATTACTTTTTGGCACTTCAAATGGAAAGGAAAAACATAAATAGATGTTTAGGTGGCCTCAGAATGGAAGATCAAGGTGAACGGAGCCTTCAAACCTTTCTGGTAAATAATTTTTCCTTCCTTCAACCGGCGAAAACAAGACGATCGGTGCGCTTTTAAGTGAATTTTGAATACAGATCGCGGATTTAAAGCAGCTGCCTGGACTTTAGAAAACAAAAAAGGGTAACGTACAGTATTAGTTTGAAGCTGAATTCAGCTTTTAGCATGATAGGCGGAGCCAAGGCTGATAAAATAACTGGAAAACTTGTGGGGGGAAACTCACACTTTCGCTTTTGCATAAATAATTAAATTCGAACACGCGGTCGTGCAGAAAATCACGTCTGTGAAATTTTGAGAATTTTTGTGCTTTTAGATAAGTTTTTTGCCTCAGCTTGAATGAAAATGTTTTGTTATTGAACTTCCTGTTACATTTCTTTCAATTGCTTGCCTTTATTTCAGAATTTTTGGTATTAAAAGTGAGCAGTATTTTGGCATGCTAGATTTCTGCATATTTAATTTACGGCAACCCCGTGGTTTGCTTGTTTAGTGTATACACTTCCCTCAAATATATTTTTTTGAATCTTGTTCAGCTTCTACAGAACTCCCAAGGATAGAACTAAGTTGGTACTAAATTTACACAGTTAAAAAACAATTTATCTCAAAATAATTGCCATGTTTTTGTCGTCTTTTTGATGTACAACTTTTATCTTTCTCTTGCTGCGCTGAATTATGATTCTATTTGAAAGCACAGTAGCTCTGTTGCTATAAAAGAAAATCGAAAGCCATCTGACACGTTTGAAGCCAAGTGATCGTGCATCCAGAGCTGGCCTGGTCCAACCAAGCAGCAGTTACGCAGGGAAAAAGGGCGCCAAAACAAGAATCTGTGGCATGTTGCACGTTCAAGAAAACCATCAGGTCAATACACACTTACACAGGCTCCTGTTAAATTTACTCTAGCTATTCACCACAATGATAAGCCATTTATAATGTGCAAACCTGGTTGCTCTCAATAAAGAAGCAACATTTTTTAATTTACAAAACACGTCATCTTCAGTTGCTTTTAACGGTTGTACATGTGACCTGATTTGGGAAAACGTACACTAACGGATATCCGTTTAACGGCCTGAAAAAACGGTATAAAAACGGATAGAAAACGGCCTTCAAAAACGTTTAAACGGTTTCTCAAAACGTTTAAACGGTTTTTCATGAGCAAAGTAATTAAATGGTTTCCTCAAGTCATAAAACGGTTTCCTAAACCGTTTGAACGGATGTGTAAAAACGTCGACAAAACGTTTAAATGGATAGAGACATAATTAAACAGTTGGTCGCTTCAATCAAACGTTTTCTTTCAACAGTAGAAATGAACAACATTCAAACGTAAAATAATTTCTATGCTAAGTGCGTATTAATGTTGCGGTCATGACAAGATCATTTTGCTCCGTTCATTGCAAATCACCACATGAAAATCGTCTTACCGCGCCGTCTGCTTTATCCTTAAAGTTAGCGAGTCCAAGTCAAGATTAGAAGAAAATAATTGATTTCCAGTCAAGAAAACAAATGCCATAAAATATACCTTCCTTCTTTATTGTTGTTCGCCTGAGAAATTATGTAATCACATTGCCAGTCCGCCAGTGATCGTACAAATGGCTGGTTCAACAATGCAAAACTTCGCTTCAATAAAGGATACATCGCTTACAAAAGAGTGGTTTGGATTCCCTCAATATTTCCGTTTTGTCTGGGTCCTTTTAACATGTGTATAAACCAGAAACTAGGAGAATAAGACTGTGCCGACGGCGAAGACGGCAACATTGTCGGCAACAATATAACACGCCATATTAGCTGCTGTCGCCATGCTCAGCAGTTTCGCTTTATAGTGTGTGCGATGATTGGTCGTTCGTTGCCATGGAAATAAAGCAAGACATTCCGTCAGGGAGAGCTAGCGGTTATGCGTTTTAGGACCAGACCAGACTGAAAATAACCCAATTTTCATACGTTGTTAACAATACAAGCGTAATTTGAACTGATTGAATTGATCGTTTGTCTGTCCGAAACCGTTCCTAAAGAAACTTTTTAGACACGAAAACTTCTACGAAGAGCACGCTTATGTGCGGGGCTCCACATGCATTCCATTTTTAGACTTAGCGTGCGCACTTCGATACATTATTAAAGTCAACAAAAGCCGCAAAATCGTTGCGAACGAAAGTAGATGAAAGTTTACAAGCGAGCACAATAATTTTTTGGTTAACTTTCGTTCGCACCGATTTCACCACTTTGTTGAATTTATTCATTCGTTCATTCATTGACTTCAAGCGGAGACTTTCTAGGAAAAAGTGAAATTACAGTATGCAAATTTGAAGCGTGTTTTGCTTGCCAAATTGATTGATAAAATAAACCAGGAATAAAGTGACTCGGATAAGATATGCATTGAAAGCGAAACCTTCAACTTTGAAAAAGATTCACTCTTAGTTTTAGTCTTGCAATTATCTGAAAGGTAAATACAAGACAGCAAAGTAATAATATTAAGTAAACAACGAACGAAATGTTCGAAGTGAAACGAAGTGTTCGAACGATCCAGCGTAATAAATATTATAACTTCTGCCGCTGTTTGTTTACATTGTTTCGTGGCATCTGCAACTGCTGCACTTTGTTTTCTAAACTATGGCTAAACAGTTACGGCAATAGGAAAACAGAGGGATTGATTCTGACAATGTAAACCTGGACGGCTTACTACAAAATCGACCGAGCCGTTCTATAAAACGGACTAAAGCCTTTCTATAACACAGAAGTTTGCCGTTAAACAGATAGCTCCTCCGTTTAAACGGATTGCCCTTCCGTTTAAACGGATTCTCCTTCCGTTTAAATGGATAATGGTGTTTTAAAAACATTTTGCCAATTCAATCAAACAGATCAAAAAACGGATTAAATGCTTCTAGAAACCGTTTAAACGCTTTTGGAAACCGTTTTAACGGATACTAAACGGATAGAAAACGCTTTCAAGCCGTTAAACGGATATCCGTTAGTGTACGTTTTCCCAAATCAGGTCACACATTTTCGTGTGCTGGCTGTAATGCATTGGTGTACATTGGTGAGACCACTTGCCACCTTTGTACACATGTTTGTGAGCACCTCTTGTTGGACAAGTCTTCGCATGTTTAGAGACACCTGCAGTCATCTAGGGCCTGTCATGACTCTTGTGATACAGAATGTTTCACGATCGACCGACACGCGACTGGTATCGGTCGATAGTATCGGTCGATATATGCATTGGATGGCGACAAAATGCTACCAATGCGTTTTATTAAAAGCATTCAGATATTTGTTAATTGAAGTTGAACCTTTAAGCTTAAAAGATGTCGACTGACTGTCGATCTATACTCGGTCAAATATCGACCGATACTTGACCGACAGTCGACCGATATATAACCGATAGTTCACCAATATACCACTGACAGTATCGCAGTCGATATGTCGAACGACACCAGAGTATCATTAAGTGGACTATCGGTCGATACTCGATTGAGTATCGACCGATACTCAGTCGAGTGTCGACCTAACAGATCGACCGATGTATCGGTCGATATGTCAGTCCAGGGCCCCCATAAGATACATGATCCAATTACCTTGCTTGAAACAAAACACAAATTTTTTTTATCTTATTTAAAACAAAACCAATTCCTTGAATGCCAGTCCAAGATGCTAAAAGTAGCCTCAAAAGTCTTGTTGCCGATGCTCATCTTTTAATAGCACTGGCGACTAGCTGATCGTAATTTCAAAGCCACCAAAAATATGGGGGTCTTTGTTTTTAAGTTTTGGGGTCTTAGGGGTCTTTGTTTGCAAGACACACGTCATTGCTTGCATGCAAATAGCACAAAAAAATAGGTACGCAATGCGTACATGTGTCTGCTATTTGGAAATTCAACAATCACATGCTTCGCGACGTTTTGCCTCCGAAGCTTTTGGGTTTCACTGTGGAAATTGGAAAACCAAGTACATGAGTGAGCTTTTTTCATTTTCTTTAGGTTGGTCATGAATTTCTTAAAGGTGTTGTCTCAACATTGTTGTTGGTGGGTTTAGTGCTAAACAATGTGGCTCTATCAAAGTTTCCCCAGCAAAATTTTCATGAGATTCTATAACATGAATTGCTACATTTTGACAGTCTACAACTGCTTGTACAAACAGTGCATCACACCATGTACCTTGCATTGACATATCATTTATATATCCATTCCATGAATTCTCAGTATTGCTTTCAGTAAGGCATTCGGGGTTATTGCTAAGGTATTGAACACCAGCTTGTCCAATGAGTAAGTGATGATTGAGATCACCATGTAACTGATGAGAAACTGCTCAGAAAAAACAGTCGCCTTCACCACCAACATCAACAGGCCTCAATCCTAGCTGACGTAATCGCATTTTTAACAACATAGTGGAACCAACTGACAATATAGTTAAACCGTTTAAATTTTGTTCAGGGCCTGGATTTGACTTGATATCACTGGATGTCAAAGGCTTTACTTTTGAGACTGTCTTTTGGTACTGCTGGTTGATTTTGTTATTTTGTGGCTAGTTAGGGAAGAACTTGCTATTTGTTTGTCATTTTGCAAAAGTTTGCTTGCTGTCACACTTTTTAGTTTTAAAAAGTTACTGAAAAACATACCATAACTTATAGTGAGTCCTTAAGCCATACAATCTGGACAATGTAAGAGTATATTTTCTGAGAATACACTTCAGCTTGCACCTAACTTTTTTCTTTTTCATGGATCTTATAATCTTTTTTGGTAATCTAGACGGCTCTCAGTCTCTGCGTCGTTTCACTTGTTTAACTATTTTGGAATGGCCATGAAATTCTTTAGCACAAGATGGCGGCAAGACCACAACAATGCTTATCATAGCTCGGAAAGGTTTGCTTAAAGTTTTCCTCAGGTAATAGTTATGCACCAGTCAACGTTAAGCCCTGGGGCAACCCCGGGAGATTGGCAGTATTTCCTTTCCAGTGGGTGTGGAATTGTTAAAGATTTGACATAACACAAGTTCCCGAGGATGGCATAATTTGACAAAATCGCGTGAAAAGGCGCTTGCAAAATGCTGCCTTTACAAGGCCTAGGATACAGCAAGACATAAATCAAAGGCTCCTTCGAGCTACCTCATGGTATGTCGTAGTTACTCTTTGAAGCGCTGTCCTTTGCCTCTTTTTGAACTAAGCAGTGTTCCATTTGTAAGTTGTTTTAGTTGAAAAGTAAGTTAATAAGCAGCCATTAGTGTAGCATGTTTATATAAGTAAGGTCTTCATCTAATAGATATCATGTTTTGTCAAGAAACATAAGCCATTAATGAGGAAAGTGTCTAGATTTAAACGTTTTTGTGTACATGAACATTTGGGAACATATTGTCTGTAACATCTGGTTCCTGCAATAGTGTATCAGTCACTCCTGAGGGACGTTCGTCAATTCCACACCAACCATAATAATAATAATAATAATAATAATATTTATAATGCGCAAATTCCATAAAATGTTCAAATGCGCATGACAAGATTAAAAACGGAATAAAAAGGTTAAAAAGCTAAAATTACAATTAAAAGCAAACTTACAATGATTTAAAAAGCTAAAATTTCAATTAAAAGTAAAACTTACAATAATAGAAACAACTATGATAAAAATGCGAGGCGGAATAAGTGAGTTTTTAGCTTGGCTTTAAAACTACTAACTGTGTTGGCGCTTCTTATGTTAAATGGTAGCGCATTCCAAAGTTTCGGTGCTGCACAGGTAAAAGAACGGTCACCTAGTGTAGCTTTTGATTTAAAACGAGGATAACTAAGTAAAAATTTATCGCTAGAATTCCTTAGATTATATTTAGATGGAAGCCTAAGAGAAATAAGAGATGACAAATAAGTAGGAGCATCATTATCTTTTTCTCTGTCTGGATTATGAACATTAGCAGTGAAAATATGGTTTTGACAATTTGTGACAATTTCATTAGTTTGCACATCAGCACTGGACATGTTAGGGTTTTGAACAAATTCACTCCACTCTTCACGGGTGCTTGATTGTGAAGTTATGCCATCTACCCAGGCATTTTGTACTTTTTATTCCTTCAGTTTTAAATTTATTGGAATGGTCTGTGATTCATTTATTGGCCTCCTGAAGGGGACTATGAACAGTTGAATTTTCATCACTTGGCACATTGACAATGTTTCCATAAATAGACAATTGACCACCTCTAGGTAGTTCACAATATATGAGGTGATATTAGTTGCTCTTTTAGTGATGTCAAATTCAATACATCAGGCTTATAATGAAAACCCATCTTATTGGCTTTAGAACAGCTGGGTAACCTGCCTTTTTTAGACTTGATTTGTAAGTTATGCAGATTCATTTAGTGTCATCGACATTTTTAAAACCAGTAAGACTGGACTCAACAATGTCTGGTGAACATGCCTTATATTTGTTTGGATTACATTTTACTACAGAGCACTTGTACCACAATTGGTCACAAGAAGTGCATACATGGACATATTCTGGGCCACATGAAATGTTTTTGCAAAACAAATTTATCATAGAAATTGCATCATAATTGTTTACTTGTGGTATCAACTCATGACTGCTTCTTGTTAGTTGCGTTACACTTGCCAGAACTACAGCCTTTGGTCTTTTTCTTACCGACTGTTTGTTTATTCGCCTTATGTGCTGTGGATTCGCTGCTTTTCATTTTCTGAAGGACTGTCCCTCAATTTGTCTGACATTTTCTGGGTTCAATTTTCTTTTTTTTAACAGCCTGGTGCTTCTTGTTAACCGCGCGGCCTGGGGCCGAGGCGCGGTTCTAGTTTTACACGGCGTTTATTTTTTTTAGTTTTGTCGGTGACCAGACCAAGACTTCCGCTCGGCCAAGTCTTGGTCGGGACTTTGAATCACGCAACCTGTAATGTTTACTCGCCAAAAGCTTTTGAAACATTAATACACGAAAATGTTACACATATTGTTTTCTTTATTGTGTCTGAAATATATTTTCTTTTGGTTTTATCGAAGCGTTCGATTCGAAGCAAAAGAACGTGTCAGAACGTGCAAGGATTACGTCATTAGTAGGGAAATAACCACCGAACTAAAAATAGCCGTGGACACCATAAATCTTGAATTATGTGGGTCGCGTGACTATTTCGCTAGCTTCTTACTCGTAAGGAAAACCGATGAAATTTAATCATGACTTTGAAGAGAGAAAGCTGTTGTTTATAGCCTTGGTATCGAGTTGTTCGTGTCGTTCATGCCCAGACATATCCTAGAAAAAGTTCCAGATTAAGACCATTACGTCATCGAAGATTTCACATGATGGTGCAATCGATTTCAAGGGATATTTAAGTGATTATGCAATAAGAGGCTTAGACAGTTCGTGTGTAGTTGTTGTTGTCAGTTGTTGTGCTACAGATTGATCAGTTGATTGCGTGTCTATAGTCATCAGTGAATCAACAAGGACTGCTTGCAGACAAGAAACGTGAAGGTAGATGTTCAGCTGATTATGTTTTCTTTACTGTGTGTGAAATACATTTTTCTGGCTTTATCAAAGCGTTGGATTCGAAGGGAATATTACCTACGCTAAAAAAGGTATTACGTCAGCCACATAATGCGCTGATGTTGCAGGTTTCACTTTCGCTAAGTGACAAATAATATCCTGCTTGCTTTGTTAGTTGATATCACCAGGAGTATTGGTCATTACTTTATTTTAACATTTGCGAATATTTCTTGTGGGATTAGGCAATTCAAGTGAATTCTTAGGCTTATCGTAGTCAGTGAAGAGATTTGAAGGAAAATTTAGTATTTGCTGAGGTAAACAAGAACTTGCCAGAACTTGCAGGGGGAAAACCCTGAGCGTTCTAAAATTAGCTGTGGATAGCGTAGACTTCGGATTGTGCAACTACCTTGACTACTTTGCTTTTCCTTTACTCATAGCACAAAAGAATATATTTTGACTTTTAAGGAAGAAAGCTGTTTATCAATAGGGTTATTAATAGCGTGATACTCGTTTCCTTTTCTATCATTCATAGGCATGTCCCAAACGAGACTATTACGTAATCGTAGATTTCACAGCTGCTAAGAGCGATGTTGCAATAACACAGTTTGTGTAACAGTAGACGACGGCGGTAACTATGTCACGTTTCATGAGCTGAACGTTTGCATAAAGATTAAATGTCACGTTTCACAAGCTGAACGTTCGCAGAATAATTCCTCACAACGAGAACTTAGGCCGCCTGTGCCACACATAGTGCTAAGATTGAAACAAGTTAATTTTAATGCGCGGTTACACGATTTACAAAATCGTCTTGTTCCTAGATGTTTGCTATTAATGTTGCTGCCTTGCACTCATTTTTCATTCTCATGTTTTTAGCGGAGCTCCGGCGGCCCAAAGGGCCGCCAAACGGAGCCCCATACTCATATAGGAAAGAAAAGGAAACCCATGAGTTGATTTTCTCATGGTTATCATGGCTAGCGGCACTGTTCGTGAGCGATTAAAATTTATTTTAATCATAACTTTTTCTTCTATACAAATGTATTTTGCTGCTTTGTTTTGTGTATATGGTGATTATAAAACTCAAAGCAGAAAACCTCACCGCAAAGTTACAAAACTCAAATCAAAATTCTACCTTTTCCTGGGTTAGCTTAATCGGGCACTGAACAACCCGGCGAAGGAGCTACGCTTTGAGGCTGGCCTAAATCTATATATTAAAGTTATCATCAGCTCTTCTGTCTTTCATATATTCTCTCAAGTTTTTTTTCTGTAAGCTTTACCTTTTTCATTGTCATTAACTGGTTTGTTTTCATCTGCAGTTTTTGTTTGTTTGCTGTTGCCTCTTACCTCCATTGTTTTGTTTCTACTATGGAAACATAATAAAACCCATCTAGGTGTCCAGTGTTAATGTTTAGGGCATTTGTAACATTCACTGGTTCAACAACAGTAACTTGAGAAAAAGTTGTATTTGATTCAGCAATATGAATTGATAAACTAAGACAACTGGGTACAGCTTGAATTGTGATAGCATGACAGCCCATGTCAATGTTCCTTGACATGACATTCTTTCCAAATAACCTTGTCAAGAATTACACCATTTTCCTAACGCTAGCTCCAGTCCCTTGTGGGGGCAAAGTTTGATCTATTTAATGAATTAATGAGGCCATTTTTAGCAGAGTGATCATTTCTTGCCCCCAAGAGGGAATGGGACTAGGAAATGTTTGCATCAGCAAAATAGCCTATGGTTTAGGGTGATTCACTAAATACTGAATGCCAATACTGTGCAAATAGAAATGACTATTAGGTTTTCCATTGAATTGATGTA
>JAHPZR010026673.1:0-5000 GCA_019787425.1 Platygyra sinensis
GTGATGGCAAAAGGGTTGCTTTTTTACAGACAAATTCAGAGTCTTTTATTTTTAATTAGAAGACAACAATTTTTCATTTAGTCAGAGGAAAACTGGATTTTGCGTCAAAGGGCCTTTGAATTATATCCTAGTTTGTTTAATTTAATGTGCATCATTTTGTTTGTGTAGGAGCAGTTTCCTGGGAAGTTGTTCACCTTTACAAAAAATGTATAAAAAATTTAATTTATTGGACTTATTATTTTTCAATTTCTAAAATGCTATTTGTTTTTTTTAGAGTTTCTGGATGTAATAAAATATTTTTCATGAGAAGTTAAGGCCAGTTTCGGTAATTTCATGTTGTTAAGAAATGATAAAAGTCACCACATCAGGGTTGCACTGGAAACTACTTTAGTCAAGTGATTTTGTATCCATACATTGTACAGTTTTTTACAAAAGAATCACGGAAAACCCACAGTTGCTTATTATTTCTGACCATTCTAAAGAAAAGAAAATGAGTTTTTGCCCAGGACACAGCCTGTGTATGAGATTCAAATTGATGGTTGTATTACCTTCATCCACTCAGACACTGACAGCTTTTTTTCACCATGCATCAGTTGCTAACACAGTCTGCTTTGCTTATTTAATTTCTTCACACAGCAATGTAGTTTGGTGAATGCTTTTTACAGATAATTTTATAGGATATGAATGATTTGAACTTACAGCTTATATCTAGAAAATAATCTTATACTATTAGGATTACTATTGTAACAATATAAATGTTGGAATGGCTGAAAAGGAAAATACTTAATTTGTTGTAAAATTATTTTCAATAATAATTTTCCCAGATTTTATTGGGAATTATAAAACCTGAGTAATGATTTTCATATGGCAAGATTTAAAGCAAGTTTAAGGAAATTATATATCAAGGGAGAAAATAACACAGAGAACACGAGAGGTCAAATCTTGAAGCTTTTAAGCTATGAATGGTTTTGTTGATGTACTCTGAAGATTTTAATAAAAACTCTTAATAACAGGGAGAGCAATAAGGTCCACTTCAAAATGACAAACATAATTCAAAGGGCATTGAATTAAAGTGGAAAGATATTGTGTATTTAAAAGGTAGCTCTGGGCCTTAATGTATTATGGGCAACAGGCCAGGTATCATGGATTTATTTTATTTAACAACAAAGGATGGAAAAGGTGTATCCTTACATGACAACTGGGCCTAATACATTGCTGTACCACAAACAGTGCTACTGGACATCCTGTGACTTCATTAGCTACAGAAGACACACACTGTAAGATTTTAAAAGATAAAAACAAAAAGCAAATACAATAAACGGACATTGACAAGAAAATTATTTCATTGTACTGTCTGAATTGTGCAAGGGAAGGTTATTTCTGTGAAAAGGGGCTTTGTACATAAGGATTAGGGTTATGTTGTAAAGCATCAAATTCGATTAATTACCCTGGTGTGCCCAGGAAATTGAAAATAATTAATAATAAGGTATTTCCCGCTCCTCTAATAAAAGTAGCACTTCAATTTTTTTTTGTTTTTCCCATGTTTGTTTTACAACTTTTATAGCTGGCTCTCGAACCTTTGCACGGCACCTCTTCCTACTAAGGGTTGCATGACAACCTTAATTTTTATTTTTGCAATGGTGTGGACTCCCTAGTGCAAGGTATCCTTCCAAA
This sequence comes from Platygyra sinensis, assembly GCA_019787425.1. Taxonomy (NCBI): domain Eukaryota; kingdom Metazoa; phylum Cnidaria; class Anthozoa; order Scleractinia; family Merulinidae; genus Platygyra; species Platygyra sinensis. Next base: position 1,675 of record JAHPZR010026673.1, read on the forward strand.
GAATACCGGTACCCCTCTTTCTTGGTGGCTTTTTTGATAGGCACCCCTTTTGGAATATGCACCCCATCCCTGCCTCATTCCCAGATGTCTCTCTCTCTCTCTCTTGCTGCGAAGGTGGCGTTTTTTGCCTGAGGAGAGGGCAGACCTCATCCAGCATGAGTAGAATTGTAGCATTACATGAGCCAACCGTGAGCCCAAGTCAAACCCGAGTCACAAGTCAACCTTGAGTCAATCACGAGTCAAGCCAACTATTTTTTCATTTTGTCCTGAAAAAAATATAGATTGTAGGAAAATAAAATTTATGAATCATGAAACTCAGGAACTTGAATGCCATTGGATACTGGCTGTGAATCAATGGGGTATTGATTCCTTTTCAGATCCTCCATATAGCTTCTTTTGGGTTTACCTCAATGTAGAAACCTGTGAAGGTTTTCTTTGTTAAGTAGCTATTGTTAGGGTCAGGTAAAAAAAGGAAATGAAACTGTGCAAGTTAATTTACCACCTTCCACGCATTAAAAATGTGAATTAAAGATACAAATGCGATATCCCTTATTATTATTCATTCAAAATATTTCCCTGTTTCTGATTGGTTAAAACCACACGTATAATTCACCATAACCAGCTGCTGTATGACCAAATATTGAACCAATGATGTCAAAAGTGCAGCCCACTGCAAATTATTGAATTGATGATGTCAAAATGACGTCAAAAGTGCAGCCAAACTCATTCCCAGGGTCCTCTCTCAGAAGTAGAGAGAGGACCCTGGGAATGAGGTTGAAGTGCAGCCCGCTGCAGATTATTGAACCGTTGACCAAGAAAACCTGGGCACAAGGCTGTGTTATATTTGGTGAGCAGAAAAACAATGAGCGAAACTCCTTTAAGAATGGAGAAATATTTTGAATGAAATTAACAAAGCAATATTATTGAATTCAGCTTTCGTAGGATATGAAGAATTCTGCAGATATCAGAGGGTGTTATCCACCTCGGCCTTTGGCCTCTGTGGATAATGTACCAGTCAAATCCAAGCTTAAACATCCCCCCCGGACATATGACGTCTTTTCCTGCCCGGGAGGGAGAGAATTTGATGAACTCAGTCTTCCTGGGGGCGGGGCATTTGATCACTACTCATAGGGGTTGGGGAATTTGATCACTAGCCTCGATTTCATGTTACCAGTCGTGCTGACTCAACGTTGCGTGATAAATCATGTCGGAGACAAGCCTTGATGCATTCAAAGCGAAAGATACCCGATTCGTACCCTGGGTACCAGAGGTTTTTCTCACGCGGCAGATGGAAATGGCAGCCGAAGGCCATTGGCACTGCACGAGCGGGTCACAATAGAGACATGACCGACACCGGAAACTGCGCAAGAAAAACCTCTGGCACCCAGGGTACCTGATTCGTGTATACCTGCCAACTTTTTCTGAGATATAAGCGTGAGATTTTTATCCTGGGAGTGCTGGGATTTTTGAAGATGACATGATCATTTCCGAAGATTCCCGAAGAAGTCCGAAGTCTTCCGAAGGAGTCCGAAGTCTTCCGAAGACATCCGAAGTCTTCCGAAGTCTATGACATGGAAAACGCGAGCTCGCTCCCAGTGCTTTTCACTCCAAAAATCAGAGATCACGAGGAAGGTATTGTCATTTATCATGATTCATTCATTTTACACATGGTTTTCGTTCCTTACATGGGTCTGAGTTAACATATTTAACAACTCACATTTTTCAATCAGGCGTGAGCCAGCGTGAGACCGAAGTTTTCAACCCGCAGGCGTGAGACTCACGCTTAAGGCGTGAGAGTTGGCAGGTATATTCGTGGCGGACTGGCTGAAAAGCTTTGCTCTGTATTTCCCGGGGGTACGTGGGACCATTTGATCACCTGGAATGGGGTGTGGACAAAATGTGGGGTAGGCCACATGGCCTAGGCCATGGTGTAGGCCATGGCCTACCCTGTGGCCTACCCTATGGCTTACCGGTGGTCAGATTTTGTAAAACATTAACACGACATTGGTAAGAGTCGACTGAGTACGCTGCATAAACTTCTATCAATCGAATAGGGGTATACTAAAAAATCACGAACATGATTTTCACAGTCAGATGGAACAAAACAAAATATGTCAATGTTACAGCACTCAGCCTTAAAACACCCTGTTTCTCTCTGTCTTCAACGTATCCTCGAGTCAAGTACTCAGCTTTAATAAAAGGGAGGAGAAGGTCCAATATTGCGTTACCCAAAATGGTGGCGCCACGATCCATTTAAGTGGCTGTCAGTTTGTAACATTTAGTGGAGTGTTCGTGTAAATAAGAAGTGAACAGTGGGCTGTGACTAAATGTGGGACGGGGACTGTGATGCTGGATTCATGAATCAGGGACATGTGGACTGGGGGACGCGTGGACTCAGGGTCGTGGGACTCACAAAAGAGGCAATTTGAGCCGTCGATCTCTGAGTCGTGGGGCACGAGGACGTGAGAACTCTCTGAGACGCGATACCGTTAGCACGAGGACATAGGGATATCAAATAAACAAACATCACCCGATTTTTGTATGTAACATGTAAAATATAATTTTCTGTGGTGTCCAGAAAGGTATTTTAAACAGCTATTATGTGAACCAGAGAAAGGTACATGCCAGGAAACCAAGGAAAGATACAAATAGATTGTTTTAGCCTGAGTGCGGTAAGATTTGCATTGTTTCGTTCCCTATTGAAAATCGTGTCAGTGACTTTTGGGATGCCCCTGTTCGATTGATAGAAGTTTATGCAGCGTACTCAGTCGACTCTTACCAATGTTCAAGTTCAAGTTCAGTTCAAGTTCATTTTATTTACACTTATTCAGTTACAATATAACAACAATAAAGAATAAAAAAGAAGTAAAAAACAGAGCTGATTATACATTGAGCTAAACATAACAAAGGGAAGAGTGTGTAGCAGCCAAAGGAGCAGAGCTTTCGAGTTGGCTGCTACCACAGGACAATATAAGTGGGTGGAGGTTATACAGAACTTATAAAAAAAACTAATTATATAAAGCTCTGGTTAGATTACATTGAAGAAGAGGAGTATATATGAGTAACAATAGCTATTAAAATTAAATAATTAAATAAATAGGGCTAGATAATACATTAAGGGTATTCAACACGCTTGACTTTCAAATAGTAAGAGTTTATATTGTTTTTTAAAACTGTTGAATTGAAGACACTTAATTTTCATGGGTATTGTTTCCCAGATCTGTGATGTCGTGTTAATATTTTACAAAATCTGACCACCGGTAAGCCATAGAGTAGGCCATAGGGTAGGCCACAAGGTAGGCCATGGCCTACACCATGGCCTACCC